>VWZK01000519.1:0-55515 GCA_013396935.1 Baryphthengus martii
TCTGATGATTGCACCAGGTTGGGGAGTTTATTAGCAAGTGACAATGAAGCACACAGAAGGTGGCTCTCTTCCATCTCATTCAGAACAGTTTTAGCAATCTGAAATCATGATGATTGCAAGAAGTGGTGCAAGAAGGAAAAAGAAACATCATCTTAGCAAATTAATTAATAAGCTTTTGAGAGTACTTAATACAAACACTCTCTAACTTCATATGTAAAGAGTACATTGTACAGGCAGTACTCAATTCCTTACCTTTATTTTGAAACACTACAATCAAATACTACTGAACAGTCTTTTTTCTGTATCAGAAGTGATTGCCTTTTCCTCTTTAAATAAAATTCCTCCTCATCTGTTGCCTACAAATGAAACCAAATGAGAAGATGCGTTCTGGAAGCGCACCTAATGGGAGTTTGGTCTACAGGGCAGAACAAGATCTAGTCTGCATAAAACCTCTGAAATACACACAGTGTGATGAGGGTTCCTCAGCACCACTTCATTCTGCAAATATCCTCCTGCTGGGTTGCATTACTCACCAAAGTAGATACAGCTCTGTATCTGCACAGCTGGTGAGGTGAGTTTGAAGGAAAGGAATATAAAGACTAGATCTGTATCTGTATAAAGACATCAATTATATTCGCTCCAGCAGTGCCACAGATTTACCCAGATGTAAAAAAATACTAGAAGTTTAATAGCATTTACATTTCTCAACCAGAGCTTTTCAAGCGCATCAATGCCTACAAGTGAATAGGCTCACTAAAAATATCAGAAACAGATTTTATAATTTTTTTTTTAAATACAAATCAGCATATGACAATTTATATTCTGAGACTTCAAGATTTTTTAACAGACAATCCAATCTGTCAAACACACCTTAGTATTAACCATCAGCAGAGGTGATCTCAGCTGTAGTAGGGCTACAAGAATTCCACCCATACAGACGAGCTACATGATGATACAGGCACTGAGGAGCTAGAGGGACTGGTTGGAACAGGCTTGGGTTTAAGTTCAGAAAAGCATCTTTTTGTAGTCCACTGTGAAGCAAATCTCTGCGATAGTCAGCTTCACCACTGGGGAATGAGAAAGCCAAAGGAGCATAGCCCCTAATAGACTTTCTGGTTTTTATATTATTCCCAGGAAACACTATTTTAGAACTAAATCAAGAACAAATATTTTTCCCTCTGCAGAAAGTGTTTCTGTTCCCCTAGTTAAGCTCCAAAGGGAATCACAGCTTTACTCTGAAACCAAACAAGGATGGAACAGAAAGCACAAAGGTATAAAACCTCCATCTTGCAGCTCTCCATGGGAAGGAATAGAGTGGAATGGCAGCAGTGGAAAACCTGAACACATTTCAGCATTTACAACTTCTAGTTTATAGACCTGGCTAGAGTACTCAAATCATGAACCACGCCGCTAAAAAACAACTAGTTTTCTCTTTTAGAAACAGCTTTCTGTCCTTTGCAAAGTCTGTATTTTAATTTTGTTATTTTTAGACATGAAAATACGCATATTTATGTGGGTTTAAGCTATGCTAAAAATAAGGTCACATGAAGGCTTCACAAAGGAAAAATATACCGAGAAGCCACAGGGAACGTGAAAAAGTGCAATAAATTGGCCTCTTGGTTTGCACCACCCTTACCTAGCCAGCTCATTTGCTAGATGATCAGAATCTGCGTTAGAACAACCAGAAAAATAATATCAATCCTGTTAAATCAGCAATATCCTCCAAACACCTTAACACAGCCAAACTGCAGGGATAGCAACACTTAACAGTTCAGCATTTGTTGTCACTACATCCAGACAATATCGCGTCAGAAGTAACAGGATATATAGTTAATACATACCCTCTGACAAGGCACCAGCAAATACAATCAGGCACAGTCAGACATCCAGCTTCATTTCCTCTCTGCTCCTACAAAGGTTTAATGTAATACAAGCAAAGAGTCTTGTCGAAATCAGTGGATACTCCTAATGGATAAAATTAAGCATTTAAACAATTTTCTCCAGCCCAAAATTTTTATCAGCTTTTTGCATTTCTACTGTATGCTAAATGACTGCCAAATAAGACAGCATTACTATCTGAGCAAATTTGTTAGTTCTGCCACTGTTACACAGCTTCTCAACAATATATGGAATTCATTTTACAAATCTGGTACCGAAACTGTTCTATTTGGCATCATTTAGTCCATCCAGTTATTTCTGGGACTTTTTTCCAGGCTTCTCCTGGTTTGTCACAAGCCATGTATGTTCCCTTTTTGTCTTTGTGCACCGACTTTCAGGCAGAGAACCCTGCAACCTTGAATGCAAACTGGTGGGAGACATCATATTTTTTTAATACTAGGAATTTCTTTTTAACCTCAAGGTAGGCAAACCTTGGGCGAGAGGCTCCGTGGAGCCGTGAAATTTTCATCCTTGGAAGATACTCCAAACTCAACTGAGAAACTTGCTCTAAGCAGGCCCTGCTCTAGGGCTGGATCCGATGACTTTGAGAGGACTCTGGATTCCAGTCTACACAGTTCCGTGGTTCTGCCACTGGGATGCAGCCCACGGACACTACAGTAGCTTTCGAAAGCTGTTGCTGAGGGGAGTCGTACACCGCCCCCCGGGCACCGCTCACTCCAGACACAGCAAAACCCTCAGGGGAAACAACTCCCGCTGTGCGCGCCCTCCCTCTTGGGAGGCGCTGACCCAGCTTAGCGGATCCTAGCTCACAGGCGGGGCCTCTCCTCCCGCCTATCCACCGGGGGCATTCACACCGCCACCGCTCGCCCGGCCCAGCCACCTCCCCGCAGCACGGGCCGGCCCCCGGCCCNCCGCGGCTTGGCCGGGTCCGGCCCATCCCCGCGTGTGTGCGCCCCCGAGGGGCAGCTGGCAGCGGGACCTGCGCCGGGAGGAGCGCGGAGGGGGAAGGGAGGCGGCGTGTCTCCGTACAGCCGCCTTACCCGCGGCCCCGGTTTCGCTTCCTTCCATTAGGTTTCTTTGGAGGCTCCTTTTCTGGACACGCGAAGCCATGACGTCCCTGGCGGAGCAGCTGAAGCGGCTGGCGCTTCCCCAGAACGATCCCAGCCTCCTCAACCGCAGCGAGGTAGCGTCACTGCTCTTCAGTTGCAAGGAAGCTGCTGCTATTGACAGGGACACGTTTTTTGCAATCGGTGAGTTCCGCTGGTTAGGTGCCCCTGGGTTTAAAAATCATCTATCAAAAAAAACAGCTGGAGGAAGTAAAGTGGGAAAGGCAAACCCATATTGAAAAAGGGCAAAACTTTAATTCAAGAAACCACGGGCTTGTCAACATCACTCCAATCCATGAGAAAATCGTGGAGCACGTCCCCTTGGACCACATTTTAAGGCGCGTGAAGAGTAGGGTGATTGGGAAGAGAGAGCAGTCCCAAAGTCGTCCAAGGCTGGAGTATTTGCATTGTTAAGGGGAGGCTGGTGGGAGGAACATCCCTGGTCTCACTCAGTCTGGAGAAGAGAAGGCTTTGAGAGGTCTCGTAGCAGCCTGCTGGTACCAATGTGCAGCTTTCAAGAAGACAGGTCAGCAGGTCAGAGGAATGCACGGCTGGAGGACAGGAGATGATGGGCATAAGTTGAAACAACAGAGGTTCAAAATGGATATAAGGAAAAGTCCAACTGAGTACAGGGCTAGTTAGCACGGGTTGCTTAGGCCTGTGTTTGACACTTTGAGGATGGAGATTTTATGGTCTCTGATCTAATACTGGGCCTCTGATCCAACATTTCACCACTCTAGTGTTTTAAAAAATTGAATAAATCAATCCATAAATTGACTTGAAATTTCCTATGTTCCACCTTGCCTCTATTGCCTTGCATTGTGCATCTCTGAGAAGAGTCTGGCTCCATTGCCTTGATAACCTGCACTACAGTCCATTAAATAGTTGCAGATGGCAGCACTGTTTCCTTGTCCACTCTCTTCTCCAGGCTGAACAAACCCGGTTCCTCCTTTCCCTTGTATGTTACTTCCCAGTCCCCTGACCATCTTGGTGTTCCTCTGCTGGACTCACACCCATGCAGCAATGTCTTTCTTCTACTGATGAGCTCAAAATTGTGCACAGTACTCCAGACACGGTCTCACAAACGGAGGGGACAGTTCGCCTCCCTCAGCCTGCTGGCCGCACTTTCACTGATTCAGCCCAGGATGCCGGTGGCCATCATTGCTGCAAGAGCACACTGCTCATGCCTGTTATTGGTCTTTTTCTTCATCAGTTAAGAAATGCTTTAAGTGTAGCAAGAGTTTTGATCTTAAACCTGTTAACTGTTTGGTTTGGTTTGGCTTGCATAGTGAGGGTGACATACACCAGTATAGCAAAGAAATTGGATATGTCAGTGAGAGTGATAAATGAGTAGGACTGGTGAATAAAATTTGCATTTAAAACGTTCTTCTTTTTTTTTCTTTTTTTTTCTTTTTTTTTCTTTTTTTTTTTTTCTTCACAGGATGCACTGGCTTAGAAGAGCTGATGGGGATTGATCCTTCATTTGAAGTGTTCCAGTCCAGTTTGTTCAGTTCCACGTCCAAAGGCCTGGAACGCAGTGTTCAGTCTAAAGCAGTAAACCAGCAGCTGAATAAGAATATTTCGTTGTTCCTGATTCACTTGTCCCCTTACTTTATGCTTAAGCCAGCCCAGAAGTGCCTTGAATGGCTGATTCACAGGTAATCCACTGAACATCCTACATGTCAATAGATAAGGCTGCTAGAAATGCCAGGTGTTTGGTTTTTTCCCTTATTGAGAATCCCTTATTGAGAATTGGATCATTTTAGTTTTCTGAAAATGTAAGTTAAAATATTAAAAATAACCATTTGAGCTTAGGCTTTATGGGACTAGATGTTCTTTGCCAATGAGATTTTTGTCTTTGTATTAACTTTCTGTGAAAATTTCGATCTGTTGTGATATTCTATATAAAAGGAATTATTTCCTTGCCTGGCTGTCACCAAATTTGCCGAGCTCTAGCCATCTTACAGAGGACTTAGAGAAGCATTTGTGTAATATACTTTTAGAAATGGGCTGTGTGAAATAGCTAATTTTCAATATTAAGTGTGAACCATGAATAGCATGTCCTTGTATTGTAACATGAGCTAAGTATTCTTATTTCAAGGTTATGTAGGAAGGTGTAAAGAAAAAACCAAACCAAGTATTTTGTGAATGTTGTATTTATTTATCTAAATTAAATCTATCCAAATGCAGAAAGTGTAATCTCTCATGTCACAAAAGAGTAGGTGATTTTGTTGATACAGATAATTTTTAGCTGTCTGTGTGGTTTTTTTTCCTTAGATTTCACATCCATCTCTACAATCAAGATAGTTTAATTGGTTGTGTTCTGCCATATCATGAGACTAAACTATTTGTGAGAGTTATTCAACTTCTAAATATAAAAAGCCCAACTCATAAATGGCACTGGATGGATCCAATAAGGGTAAAGTATTTAACAGATGCAAGCTGGGAGAAACATGAGGGACTATTAATAATGTCTTCAATCTGTTAATCGGTTTATGAATATAGTCTACTTGCTCATGCACTTAGTTGTAGAAACATTATAAAAAGCTTTGATTGTCATTACTCTTTGGCAAAGTTAAAATAGGCATTTAAGGTGCAAGTATTTGCTACTGCTAGGAAGATATGTCAATTACTAAAATATGTGTTTATTTGAATATAGATTATATGTAATGCTCTGCATCAACTGTCTTAATGTAAATAGAAAAAATTAGAGAGATGTGTGGGTTTCCATTACTTATTTCAATTCAAATGTTGTTAAGTGATATGTGGGTTTAATTTAGAGATTATATTAATTTCTACTTTGAGTCCTTCACTTTACCCTTGAGTTTTCTAATTTTGCTTTTTTCACCATGTCAAGAAACCTGGAGTTCCACTGGCAAGGGGTACTGTCATTACACACTGCTACAAAGACCTGAATTTCATGGATTTCATCTGCAGGCTGGTGGCAAAATCTGTGAAGGTTGTTCATTTATTCTAGAACATTATTTGTTTATTGTCACTTGGTTTTCCCTGTCTTTGTGTATTATTATGCTATTTACTGGTATTTTGAATTACATATCAAATAGTAGGAGTCATTTATTAGTAAACAATATGGAAGTTTCTTTTCTCATTTTTTGTATAGGTGACAGCCTATCAGAAATTCTTGTAAGGAAGTGGCTGAGAATCAGTGAGCCATGACAAAACAATTTGGCAGTACTGTATTACTTAGATGCTGTGTTGCTTCAAAGTACTTAATTGTCTTAATTTCTTTTATAAAGTCATTCCTGCTAATAGTTTGTAACTATGTTTTGAATATGGGTATCTCTTCTGAGGGTTGTCATGAGTGTTTTAGATGGATGACTTCAAATATTAATGGGAATTTAAAATAGAGAATGTTAGAAGGTGAGTGGATTTATTTGGTTTTTGCAGTGAATGCCAAATAGAGAACTAGTTTCATAGTCTCAAAAGGGTAAGATGTACTCAGAGAACTAGAATGCAGGTATTGTTAAACTAAGCAAAGCACACAGAATCACAGGGTTTGTTCACAGGCGTCATAGGGGGTGTTAAACATACACCAGTTGGCTTCTTGGTTGTCCAGTTCTCAGTCTCGAGCATTACACCAAAATCACAATTGATTTAGGTTACCTGATTATGATGAGCTACAGTAGCTGAGAAATAGCACCTATTTCCTTCTACCTTGTGTGCAAGGGGGAGTAGTAACCTCTGGTGAGGGTTACTGCTAGAAGGTGGTGACTTAAGGTGTGCTAGCAGAAGCTAGTAGAGCTTACATGCTGGAATTCTGAGATTTTGCTGCCTTCGCAGCTGTATGTACATTTTCACTTTTCCTGATGTCTGAACAAGTGATTTTTCTGTGATCCAGGTCTTTTCAGATTGTCCTGGCAACTCAGCTCAGTTGAGAGTTCTTCTTGTGTTTTATGCCTCCACCATTGTATCAGCTCTTGGAGCCACAGAGAAGATAACAGACACTATAGTCTCTATGCTGCTCCCTTACATCCAAAAGGTACATGAAACTTTGTTTTCCTTCCTGTGTGAAGTGTGCTGTGTTCTGCAGACGGGTGTTTGCAGATAACATCTAAGAGGAATGGTCTATGTGAATTGTATCTTACCACTTTTAGCCTGCTTTGAAACATCAGACAGGTGGAGATTCATGAGTAATAATGGTTTTTTCACACTTAAGAGTTCTGAAAGTGCTCATCTGATTTCCTACCCTTCATGAGGAATGGAGGTGTGAGCAATGGATGCACAGTTTGAATGAATGTCTTTGCCTTGAAGAATTACCGTGCTGAATAATGAGGAAATAGAGTCAGGGTGGACAGCCTGCTTTAATATCCTCTTTCCTCCAGGACTGTTGCTCTGTTAACAGCTAGTGCAGCAGTTAATGAATGTGTCCTTTGTATGTATGCACCCTGTGTGACAGTTTTCTCTTCTTGAGAGTTTGGTTTATAGATCTCTTTAGGAGATGATGCATGGAGAAGAAGGTAGTGTGATTCTGTGGATGTCAGAATGAAAATGATTTTTATGTTAATTAAATATTTTTTAAATTTGTGGATATTAAAAACCTACCTTTATCTTTTTTCTTAGGGCTTGAAATCCTCTGTACAGGATTACAGAGCTGCAACATACATGATAATCTGCCAGATCACAGTAAAAGTGACAGTGGAGGCTTCCTTGGTCCATTCCTTAATGTTACAGATAAGCAAGACATTATCTAAAGTGCCCTCATTAATCAGAGATGGGGTGGCGTGCTTGAACCTGCTTCTACAGACTCAGAAAGGAGACAAACTTGGGAAAAAGTAAGAACGTGAATTGAGTTTTCTTACTTTTTAAAAGCTCAGACTACTCTTTGATAATTTGGGGTTTTTTTCAGTCCTCCTTACTTCTACTCTCTTTGAGGTTCCCATGATTGAGCTATCGTTTCTCCTTCCTTCCTTTTGCTGCTTGTGGGTAATAGATATGCTCCTTGCAAAGTGAGGATATCTCTTCATGCAATCTATACAAGTATTTTTTCCTTGTGCTACTGACTTTGCAAAAACATAGGTATGTTCACTGTGCTGTTGCAGCAGCTTTGCTCTATGTGACTGGCAGTAACGTTTTCTCTTTTTGGATATTAAATGTGCCAATAAACCTCTGGAAACGAGGAAGTGGAACCCTTTGAATCCTTTCAGCATTTGTTTACAGCGAGGCTGTTACCTGATGCTGAAAACAGAATCCTTAGGAAGTCTGTGTGGTTTGAAAGTGTTGGTGACCCAGATGAGCATACATGTTTTTAATTTTTTCTTTTTTTTTTTTTCATTTTCTTGTTCTGTTGTGCAGGCCATTTAATTATCTGTGCAAAACCCCAGAACTGGTAACAGTTTTGCAAGGCCTTTCAGCAAGCTATGATATCTCTCCTCTTCTGCGTTATCTGTTGCCTCAGTTTGTTTGCGCTATCGTGAAAAGCGACGTGGGTAAGTTAGCATAAATTTTTACCATTTTATTGAGTCTTAGGGACAAATGGCTGTGGTCAGTGTTGAAGCTATGTAATTTTAGTTGCTTCTGCCATTAAAACTGCACCAATACTTGTGAAGACCTGATTTAGCTTTTGTGTGTTGCTTTTTGTTTTTCCAGGCCCTACAGAGGAGGCCAATTTAGACATCGTTGTATCTACACTGCTTTGATTTAGGTGTTGATTTGCAGTATTTCAGTAGCTTAATTTTGACATATAAAATTTCTGACTGTTAGAGATGCATTGTAGTAAATAGCAAAATGATTTTTAGGTCGATTACATCTGTACTTTAAGTAGTGGAGGTCTGCGTTTACCTGACGAATTGAATGTGCCTGGAAACAGTCTGGGACAACAAGGCTGACTGGCATGGAGTAGTGCTCTGTGCCTGCACTATGAAGTCTGTTTGCACTGTGGACTTGCAACTGCTGAATCAGGATTGGGAAAGCTCTTTAGTTGAAAAGGTCCAGATTTGTGCTAGGGAATGCTGTAGGGAGTTGCCGGCACAGGCTGTGGTAGCAGGTCTGGAGCATTCTGAAGCATACTTGAATTTATTGACAGCAATACAGCCTTTGTCATTTTAACGACATTGATATAAGCATTGCTAGCAGCTCTTGGAGATTTGGTGCTAGTTATCAATTGACATTGAGGTCTGCAAGTTCTGTGCTTGGTTCACTGCATGATGATGCCTGTACAAGCTATTGCAGAATCACAGAATGGCTTGAGTTGGAAGGAACCTTAAAGGTCATCTAGTTCCAACATCCCTGCCATGGTCAGGGACACCTCCCACTACGCCACTGGCTTTAGCCAGTAAGAGGGAGCTATTGCCAAACCATTGTTCATCTTTTATGATTATACATTGTCGTTAGAGGAACAAGAAGACTCTGAGGAGACAGAGAATCAGATTTACGTCAACCATCTTGAAGCTATTCTTCAGAGTATACCATTGGAAAAGGACTTAGATCACCTTTTGGCTTCGTGAGTTAACTTTGATGATTTTCCTTCTGCAGTACTATAGTAATTTCTGGTTTAATAACAGCTAATTCCTGACAGTGGCATTGGCATTATATGAGCATGTTTTTCTGAGTTCATAAATTAACTGCAGATGTGAATTTCTAAACTGATACATTCAGTAATTCACAAGAGCCGTGCTTTTAGCACCCATGGGAGTACTTGTGGGACAGAATGAAACTTCAGACCAGGAGTACTTGCAATAAGTAATGCATATTAATCCTAACCTGTTTAGCAGTGTCCTTTGTAACATTAGTGAAAACTGTACTATCCAAAAAATGATGACTTTTTCTTTTGTTTGTAATTTTAGCAAGTTTCTTGAAGAGTTTCTCTCACGTGGTACAGAGATTGAATCTAATTCCACCAAAATGGCTGCACTCAATCAAAAAATACTTCCTCTTATCAGACTTCTTGAGAGAAAGTAAGTTCCATTTTTATGTGACAGACCCACAGTCTGTTGAATGGTGATGACACCTACAATCTTGGCTTGTTGGGTGTAGTAAGTGCAGTAATCTTGCCTAAATAAATACAGTAAAAATAGCTGACTCCTAATCTTTATCCAGATTTTCTTTTAATGATCTGTATTTACATATTTTGTTATCACTGTAACACATGGATGCAGACCTGCTGGCTTTGTACAGCTGTTTGCTCTGTAGCGTGACGTTTTCTGCTCATTATTTATTCTAGTGATTTGTGTATCGTTTGTCTGTGTTAAGTTATAATGGGTGATGACCTTTGCAAAGCTACTTAAAATAGCTGGTTCAGATCAGTGTGTGTGCATTCAGGTTCCTTGTATTTCCCTGTATTTCTCTAGTAAATACATGTTCTTCTGTAATGCTCTGTGGAAAATATTGGGGGTTTTGTCTGTTGGCAGGTATCCTAAAGCCCTAGACGCTGTGTTGGAAAAGCATCTGGAAGATTGCACAGATGAGGCTGACCAAAATCTTTTTCACCAATTTATTTCTCTTTCATTAAGCTGTGGCAAATACAAGGTAAGTAGAAGCTCAGTTCATGATCCTAGCTCTTACCTGATTATATTGTCAGAATATCTGCTGATATTTTGGCAAAGTTCCTCTTTCTAAACAAAATCTCTACTGTTCTCACAAAAAACCACATGACTCAAACCCACCCAAAAAAAAACCAAACTTACTTAAATGTGATTTTGAGGGGAAGGGGGCTGTCAAAACTGTGGTGAAATCAAAAGCCATCAGGAAAAGATGATAAACTACATAAAGAAGTGCCTCGTGTTTTTGTACTGATTTAACAAAGGGACAAATTCTGTGATTGCATAACAAGTGGATTAAGAGAAAAACAAGGCATGCAGAACAAAGGCATGTGACTCTCTTCTAGCCTTTAAGGTTCCTGAGATAAGTGCACGCAATTGGCCTGGCAGGGATGCCTTTTTAACAGTTTCTATCTGTGCTCTGTCACACTGACATTGTCGCCAGAGCTTTCTCAGAATCCTTAGATAGGTGTAGTGCTTTTCTAGGACAAAACGGTGTCTGTGGCTTACTGTACTTTTCAAGCTGTATTCCAAAAACTGTCTGCCCAAGTGAAGAAGACCAAATTTGAAACCGTTATACAATATTTTTCTGTAATCAATGCTTTTTGGGTCTAAATTATGCAGGTTTTCTTCTGGTACAAAAAATTGCTGAAAGGATTTATCCCATTACCCTTTTATATACAAAGTATTTTCAACATGCAGTGAGTCACCTCTGAAATCTGTATTTCAGTTTCTGGAAGACTCTGATACTTCCCTTCTGCTTAGTTTGAATCATCCTCAGCCAGCTGTGCGGGTCCTGGCTCTTCAGCATTTGAAAGATGTTATTGAGACATCAAAGGTTTGTGTCCTGAATCTGTCACTTACAGAACTGACTTAATATATGTCTTCAAAAACTTGTTTGCCAGACATATCAGTAGAAGATAAGTGGTATGTTAAGCTATTCATATGTCATCTTCACTGGTTTTCATGGTGTTTTCAGTAGGCTTCTGTCACCATTTTACCGTAATCTGGAGTCTAGATCTACATCTTATTTATTAAGCTGCTCGTATTCTAAGATAAAATCTAAGTTAATGGATACCTTTTGTTTTTCTTTCATTTGTTGTTGAAAATTAGCCTGCCTGTGAGGTTTAATTTAGATGATGTTACCGCTTTTCTTGTACTAGGATTTAGATATTTCATGAAAAGCCTGTAAATTGTGCTAGAAATCATTATTTTTCCTTGGACTCTTTGCTTTTTTTTTTTCAGGAAGGCTTTGATCAGTCTTTTGTGGAAGAAGCAATTTTTGATCGTCTCAAGGATGAAAACAGAGATGTTGTAATGTCTGCTCTCAATTCTTTGGAGGTAAGTGTGTATCTTTTGATATGTCAGGTGAGATTTTAGCTGATCTTGAATATATACACCTGCAGTGTATTTTTTCTGATTGCCCTTCTACTCGTGTCCTTATTGTATGACTTTTGTCCTTTAACAGGACGAAGCAGTACAAATTTAGGAGGCTTGTGTTGTTTACTGCCTTACAATTCCCCCTTCCCACCCACCTCAATTGCTGCTTCCAGATCTTTCTCAAAGTGTTTGAAGTTAACCTGAATTTATTAATAGTTTTTCACGCAGCTACTAAAGGATATTTTAATCTTTATTATTTGAAGTGCGCTTCCTGCTTGCCCTGTACATTTTTCTGTAGAAACACAAGCCATGTTATTTGCCTTTTGGATGGAAAATGGTGCAGTGACAAGTCATTACACCAGCGAGAAGTGCTCAGTTGAGTTTTTCCATATGAGAGTCATTTGGTCAGTTGATAGTGGCAAAGTCCTAAACTCCAGCTCAGGTTTACTGGATAGGACTCTGGTATGCATTGTACTGATTGTTTCCAGATAGAGTAACAATCTTTATTGCTTCTGCTTATAGTAGTGGGGAATATTATTAGCAGTAGTATAATTGGTCTTGTGTTCATTCATTCTCAGGCACTAAAAAATAGAAGCACGTGAGTGCTTCTTTAAACTTTAGTATCTTTTGTTAATGTGCCTATTTTTGTCATACAGATGCTATGTAAAGTAAAAGCAATTCTTACTTAATTGTATTGTGGTTTACTTACTGTTTATCAATTTTACAAAGCATTTCTGCATTCAGTAAATTCTCCGTACTTCAGCATATGAAGAGGGTGTACTGGGCAGCCTTGTAACTTACGTTTACCCTGATAATATGTTTTTTTTACATGATCATATATTAGAATGCAACTGGTGATATTTGATCCCTGTTTCTACATTTTCCATTAAGATAAGGTAAACTATTTTGTATTTTATTATACTTGCATTTCTTTTTCTTGATTACTTTTCAGATTTTCAGGGAACAAGTCAATCCAGCAGCAGTAGTAGTAACAAGTCTTTTGAACATCTTCCAGAGAGCTGATCTTTCAAAGGATGGGAAGTGGTATGTTTGTGCTTTTTTTCAGTCTACATTCTTTTTGTATAAATGAAATTTTTTAAAGCAACTCTAAAGAATACTTTAAAAACTGTTTTTCGCTTCAGATACTTTTTACTATGCTTTATCTGTGCTGAATTACAAGAGAAACGTTCAATTATTTGCATACCATTTCCCATGAATTTGTTATTTGTTCTCACTGCTAATTGGATTCAAATAATCGCCATGGAAAGTGGAGAACAAATCAGAGAAATGTTGCTGCTACGATTGAGCAATGATTTGTTCTCTTATAGGTACAAGGTTCTGGAACGAGCAATAAAAATTTTAGTCAAAGAGGAAATTCTGAAAGAGAGAAAAGAACTGCTAGATGAAGTGATAATGCATTTATTGCCTTTTATGGTAATCACTAATGCGAATTCAAAATCTTCAGATTGGAAAATGGCCGTCTGTCTCTCAGAATCTGATCTCTGCTCCTTACACCCTTTACTGAAAGGTTGGCCAGAAGGTAAAGAATTAATTGTAGCTAATTTGGTATAAGAAAAATTGTGACGATTTAGGATGTCATCCTTATTGAACCTAAACACTTACTGAAGGATCCTGGCTGTCATTAACAAGCTATCATGCTGTGAGTGTGAATGGAGTTCTTTAAAACACTCTTAGAAAAGGTCAAGAAATTGTCTAGTATGTTACTGTTTCTAAATAGTATCGAGCCACTAGGATTTTAATACGTGATTTGTATCCCTATATTGTCTGATTATTATTTCTTTCCTTGGACTAGCTCTTGAAGAGGCAATTAAATCTAGCAAGCCTGCAGAGCTGATTGGAGTGGCCAACAGGAAAATGATTCTGCTGTTTTCTGAAAACATGACTTCAGAGGACCCTTCCTTACTATTGCAAATGGTATGTGTACCGTGTTACCCTAACCCTAAGAGATCTGACTTGCCAGGTGATCACTGTAGTAGAATAAGTGCGATATAGAAGAACTTTGTATATGCTTTTCTTAGCATTAGTATGCTGTCATCAGGCTGCTAGGCAGATATATATATATATTGAATAATAAACCCAATATAATCTGGATAAAATGTATTTCTACCTTAACATAAGGAAAAGAAGCAGCAAAACTGTTACCTACTTAGACAAATTATTACTGTAACTAAATTACAAGAATTTTTAGTTTCCTGGGAAAAAACGTCTTTAGAATAAACAAGTATACCTGTGGGTAGTTCATAGAAACAGATGTTTGTGCATTCCCAGGTTCTGAAGAGCACCATTACAGCAGACAGTAACTTGTAACTGATGATAGAAGGCAACAAGGATTTAACTGGACCTGCAAATGAAAATTGGTGTAAAGTCATAGTGAAGTCTCACTGTCTTACAGAATTTTTGTTGTTGTTTTTTCTCCACTCCCTTTTCTAAGGTCGATGATCTGATACTCGTTGCTGAAACAGAATCTGACAGTGTGAGACAGAAAGTAACTACTTATATAATTGGTTCAGTGCTTGTTCAGTGCTGCTGCAATACACAGAGGAAGGAGAGTTATTTTTCAATGGCTATCAGAGTCTTCTGTTTCTTGGATAAAAAAATAAAAAATTTCAGAGCTTCTGATTCTGCCGAGGTAAGGTGTGAACAGTTTGGAGAGTGCATTTTTGTAATGAGGAAATCTTTTTTTTTATTGGAGAACAAGAAGTTAGAAAACTTGAGAAGGACTGAAAATCTCACTGCCATTTCTTTTCAGAGCTAAAGGGCACATTTGGCAGTAGCACTAGAATCTGCCCTTTAGAATTGCTTTTACGTTTTACCACTCTAGTGAGTTTCCATTAAAAGCTGAGAACTCCAGAGCTTTAGGTTAGCATCCCACCAACTGATTCACTGTTTCAGTGCTGTGGGTTTGGCACAAAACTTGGTGCATTTCTGCCAGCTGCCCTGTAGCATCGTGTGGTATTATTGTTTGGCTTAGGCATACCTTGGTTTATAGTCATTGAGTAAAGGTTTTGCTGTTGTCTTCAAAAGGGGAAAAAAGAAAATGCAGTTGAGTATGAAAAAGCTTATGCTGAGAGCAGTTTCACAGGAGGGCCATGAAAATGGTCAGAGTTGAACACCTCTCCTATGAAGAAAGGCTGAGTTGGGGTTGTTCAGCCTGGGAAAGAGAAGGCTCTGGAGAAACCTTACTGCAGCCTTTCAGTACTTAAAGGGGGCTTATAAGAAAGATGGAGAGAGACTTTTTGCCAGAGCCTATAGGGATAGGACAAGGGCCAATGGTTTTAAATTAAAAGAGGGTAGATTAAGCTCTGATATAAGGAAGAAATGGTTTACTATGAGTGTGATGAGGCACTGGAACAGGTTGCCCAAAGAGGTTATGGATTCCCTATTCACAGACAGATTCAAGCGGGCCTTTGAGCAACTTGGTCTATTGAAATATGTCCCTGCCCGTGACAGGGAGACTAGATGAGCTTTGAAGGTGGGTCCCTTCCAGCCCAAACCATTCTGTGATTTTTCTGAATCTATGAATTGCAACCTCATGCAAGTCCTTGCATGAATACTGAAAGTGTTGTTCCTGAATTTGTTGGGTTTTGGTTTGTTGTGCAGCTCCATAAGCAGTTGTATTGACTGGCAGAAGGAGGTTGAGTGTTCAGAAAGAATATTTCTGAATCTTTCTGTTACTTTTTCTTGCTTTATTTTTATGCTTATTTTGCATTGGGGTTTTCTTGATTTATTTTGTTCTTGAAATAGGTTGTTCTCTTTTGTGTATGTGTAAGAAACACATGAGCCAAGCTGTTTCTGTTTGTGCACCCTGTGGCGTAGCAATACATGATAATTAGTTGCTCTGACTTCAGATTATGCCATTAAAAGACTTTTTCTATATACAAAATATGCAATATATATCTGATATATATATATCATATGATCTATACATGTGCGTTATGTTGCTGGTACAGAGTTAGATGAAAGGATTAAACTGAATGTCCACAAAATGTAACTCCTAATCCCTTTGAATATGTGTTTTAGAGAGATTGGTATTTTACTCTTCTGTTACCTCACTTATGTACACTGTTAATGATAGTAGTAAGAGCTGGCATAGGACTTAAAACTGCAGATGCAAGTTTAAGTGTAGAATCAGAAAGGTAATTCACTTCGTAAGGACACCTCTTTTGAGGCTGGATATTAAACATTGCTGAATTTTAATGCAAAATTTCTGCCTTCTGTTGCATTAAATTGTGCCAGTGTACCTCAAAATGAATTTTCATTCACAGGAAACTCCCATAAACTGGTCTGTTGAAGTAATAGAGGAAACTTTGGTGCCTAAGGACTTGTTAACTGCATACATAGAAAAGCTCAATAGTGATCAGACTGCTCATGCAGAGGAGGCAGCCATGTTCCTATTCTTACTGAAAAACTTCATTAATGGCCTGAAACCTCCTCTGTCCTTTTCAAAAGGTAGGCGTTAAGATTTTCACTGTCTTTTTATCACGGAAATGAAGAAGGAAGGCTCATTTTTTTTGTCTTCAAAGTTGTTTGAAACAAGCAGGCCTTGCTTCCCTAACCTTCTTCCTTTATCGTTACTGAAATCTTTAAAGATTACTTACTTATGAACATGAAATCAGCCAAACGTATTGTCTTGTAACTAGAGATGTCCTTTTTCTCTTGGTTTCTGAAGATGCATCCACTGTGTCTTACGTATAACCTTTATTTTTTAGAGGAAACTTGGTGGAATCCCGAATCTCTGAATCGAGATAGCCAAGACTACCTGCACCTCCTTCTGGGGCTATTTGACCTGCTTGTCTGTGGAGCTAGTGAGGGAAGCAATGAACAGCATGTTCAGTACAGAGCACTGATGAATCTCTTACTCAAGGTATTGTTTTTGCATTTGTTGCTCTGAACTACCGGTCAACTATTACACAGTTACATAATTTTAAAGAAAACCGAGAAGAATGAATCATGCAACACTGCTGGTGGCATGCTAGTACTGGGAGCAGATTAAAGTCTAAGCTTCAGCTGGTTAGGTAACCCTAATTAAATGTAATAATGGAAAACTTAAGTGAAAAGGCAATATATGGACCCGTTGAGGCAAAGCTGAAAACATAGCACTGATTTGGAGGACAAGCTTAAGATCTTGAACTTTGAGCTGGAAGTTCTGGTCCTATCAGGGAGCACAGCAAACAGTTGCTCTGTAGAATTTGTTAGGTTTTAAACGTAAAACTTGAAAGGAAAACTTTTATAAGGAAACAATCAGTGTCTTCTAACATCTTCTCACATTTTCTCACCTGCATGGAGTGATATATTTCTGTGAAGAGAATAAGGGATTTTGACAGCCTGTGTTTTAGACACAGGGAGTAATAACTGTGCATTCTGAGGAAGAGAGAAGCCAGTAATGTGCACAAAGCCACTGTTACGGAATTTCCCACTGTTTCATCAAAAGCAGCCCATGACAAACATAAACAGAGGAAGGAGAGAATAACAATGATTTCATAACACAACTTGTTTCTGATGTTAATTCTTGTATATAACTTTGTCTGACGATCAGTCACTCCAAGGCCTAGTAAAATTGTACTGATGCTGAGCTGCTAAAGAGATGGATTCAGTGCCTGGCTAGTTAAAGGCAGTCAGCAGGGAAGAAAGGATATTGTTTTGGTGGCATTTTTAATGAGCAAGCTGAGTCATACTGCACAGAAGAGAAGAAAGTTTGTTAAACTAAGAAAGCTGGCTGTTAAGCAGCATATGGACTTAGGTACACATGCAAGTATGGTTTACCCACAAGTATCTACTCAGTGACTTTTTGTTTCCAAAAGACACTGTTTCTGACTCCTTAGTTCTCTTCCTGTGTACTACTTGGCTTTGGGTGGTTTGTCAGATGTTATGAGTGGTAGTTTGACAAATAAATTTAAGTTATTAAAGAAGTGCTTTTCTCATTTTTTTCTTTTTTTTTTTTTTTTTTAAATTTAAGGTACATCTGANCATCTGAAGGATTCAGAGGTTCTCTTCAAATTCTTTTCTATTTTATGGACTTACAGTTACAACCTTTCCAATCATCTGAACTATGAAGTCAATGCAATGCTGCAGACTCAGGCTCTATATATTGGCTATGCACTGCTTGAATCGCAGACGTACCAAAAAAAGAAACAGCTACTATCGCCATCATCTCCAGGTAAAGTAAAATCGTGTCTGTGTCTCAGCTTAAGACTTAAACACAGCACTTTTTAATTTTGTGCAATTTTACTGTACTTTATACCACAAAGGGTATCTATAGTTATTTATGTTCACCTGTATTAGGGTGAAATAGCTCTCTTTCACTGCAGCTACTAGCCCAAGCTTGGAAGTAGGTGAAACTGCTTTTTTTTTCAATCTTAAAAGCATTAAAAAACACACTCCTGTGCTGAAGAAGTCAGTTACATCACCCTACTTTCTGTGCAGTATAAAGATTTGGCAGTGAGTAGCAATATGAACTCTCTGAGCTTAAACACAAATACGAGGACTGTGATGAATTTCAGAGCCATGGATTGGTGAGATTCATGTTGATTTTGTGTAGTCTAGGTTTATAATGATAATACATGACTTTTGAATTCCAAAGTAATATTGATGCCTCTTCAGAGACAGATACAGTAAAATTCTGACCACTCACTTTATTCTGTTGTCTTTTCCTCCTTCCTTCCTTCCCTCGTTCTTTTTGCAGTGGTGATATCTTTGCTCATTAACTTGGGTAGTCCTGTGAGTGAAGTTCGAAGGGCTGCTCTCAACTGCCTCCATTCCTTGAGAGGGATAAAGGAGTCTCTACTTCATCCTGTTCTTCAGCATTTGGAGCAAAAGACAGAAGAGATCATATCTGACCCTACATATATAACACAGGTATTTTTGTTATTAAGGTGTACATTAGTACAAGTTTTGACTACTGCTGTGAGTTCCCATCTTTCCTAAGAGAAATCAAGTTACCTGGAAAAGTTCATTGTTTATCTATACTGTAGTAGATTTTTTTTTTTTTAATAGATATATTTTTTTAAGGACTATAGAAACATTTAAGTGATTTATTGCATACAGAGAATTGAGAAGATCAGTTAAATAAGAGGTATTAAATTGTGGTTTATTTACAGATGAAGAATACTGCTATCTAAATTGGATTATTATGAGAGGATGGAATAAATGCTGTTTTAAGGAATTTTTATTGCAGAGAAATAACTTAATTTTCTCTTTGTTAATGAACTAGGTTATGGAAACTCTATTTGAGGAGCTTGAGACACAACTGAAACAGAAATCCCAGAAGAAAAAATTATTGGAAGCTTTGGAAAGCATACTTGATTGTGTACAGAATCCTATTTTACCATCATATATTGCAAGAAACCTAATGAAAACTCTTCACAACGTCCATGGTGAAGTAAGTGCTGCTATTCTAGTTGGTTTATGAGTTCTGCACTTGACTGAAATGCTGAAATCAAATTTCATTTAGTAATAATGCTGTTAAGTAGCTTCATAATGTATTAGACTATTAGGCATTAAGTTGACACCTCTAATAATATGCAAGTAGTGCTGCAGAGTATGATTTAATGAAATATCAAATATTTGCATGCTCTGTACAGGAAAGTAATGGCTGCAGAATTTTGCACTGGAGTTCTTAAGGAAACTCCCTTGATGCTACTGAAAGAGACTGTTTCAGCTGAAGATTCTTCCAGAAGAAATTTATAACCTTGATTAGATATCAGTCAATCTATATAGTTTTCTGTACAGAATTGCAATGTATGAGGTAGTACTATCAATTTTGTTTGTATGTATTAACCTTCTCTTGTATAGAATATTAAAATTTCTCTAAGAGCTGTAAAATACATGAGTTCAATGATCAAAAAATGAATGAAATTATGGATTTTTACACTGTTCGGTTGTATGTGTCCTGAAAGGATTATGAACTATATAGAAGATGAGTGTTCTTGCCTCATGTGGGTTTTGTAGAGGACAGAAATCATAAATTGATGAAAAAAATTGCCTTGTTTCTGTACTTCAGAACTAGAAAATACTATTCAGCAAAAGAGACTAGAGAAGTAGCAAATGAGCATGTACTCATGGTAACCTCACAACAAGTCTTGTATTTTTCCTCTTGAATAGTTGTTGCAGAAAATACCATATACAGTGTGTCACCAGAGAGGGGATGTTGCAGTAAAATGAAGCTGTGCTATCGGAAGTTTGTTAAAATGAGAATGGAGAAAAACTTCTGTTATGAATTTCCTCTGCTTGCAGATGATTCTTTCTCACCTCTTGCCTGCACTGGACCGGTTGCTAGAGAAGGTCTTTAAGAAACCTGAGGCAATGTTGAAAGATGAAGTTGTTCTCCTGCATCTCATCCTTGGAAAGTTTAATGAATATTCAGCAACTCTCTTGTGCAAGAATCAGCAGAGTCTAGATTTATTTATCAAAAGTTTGCATGCTGCCAAGAAAATCTATGAAGAAATCCCAGCATTTCAGATCACAGCACTTGGGCAGGTATGGCTTTATGAAAGATCTTTAATTTATTTTTCTGCTTAAAGCAAATACCAATGTTAAGGATTAGATTTAGAAGGACACTTCCATGTTAAGGAGTCCATAGCTTTTGACCTATTTTTCTTGTAGAACAAGTTTTCATGGTTTCCATAGTGTTTTAGAAAGATCTAAACAGGCTGCAAAACTTTCTCTCTAAACTTACCAGGAGGAGAAATTGCTGTTTGCTTCATTTTTGCATTTTGACAAGTACAGAATAGAAATATCATTGTATTTGTCTGCTGAAGAATATCTCTATCACTGCCTGCAGAGACTACTGTTGTTCTACTGTCCTTATTTTTTGTCAGTCAGGCAGGAGCTTTACTTTGTATTTTACTTCTGGGGAAAAATAGTCAAGAAAAGACCTCATCAGCGCTTATAAATATCTAAAGAGCGGGTGTCAGGAGGATGTGTCAGACTCTTCTCAGTAGCATCTAGTGACAGGACTAGGGACAATGGGCATAAACTACAAAATAAATTCAACAGAAGGAAAAACTTCTTCACGGTGAGAGTAACAGAGCACTGGAACAGGCTGCCCGGGGAGCTGGTGGAGTCTCCATCTCTGGAGACTTTCAAAACTCGCCTGGACGTGTTCCTGTGTGATCTGTTCTAGGTGATCCTGCTCTGGCAGGTGGGTTGGACTAGATGATCTTTGGAGTTCCCTTCGAGCCCCTACCATTCTGAGAATACAGTAGGTTAGAGGTAGCCTCATTTGAAGGAGGCTACAAATTCAGGCCTTCAATTAGCCAGGTATTAGCTTATACTTACCAAAGGCTGGCAACAGCAAGTTTATTCCTCCCACCAGGCAAGCTGTGTGAAAAATGGCAGGAATCAGTATGTCTGCATCTGAAGATGCCTGGATATAAACAAATAAATAGTTACTATGCAAATTTTTACAGTATACGTTCCTACTAATGTGTGTGTGTGTGATTGGGTGCATCATACATGATCTAACATACCTAAGTTCCGTAGCTTGTGATTTTGTTACCCTGTCACAGTAAACCTCTCTGCATCTTTTCTTTTTTTCCCTTTCGTAGATTACTAAGCCATTCTTTGCAGCTGTGTCAGATGGGATGGTGCAACAGAAGCTATTAAAAGTGTTGTTTGACTTGCTGTTAAACTGTAAGAACCCACTTTGTGCCCAGACAATTAGCAGTGTGTTTAAAGGGGTAAGTGGCAAACTCCAGAATGCAGAAATATATTCAAACGTCTTGCAGTCATGCTCCGTTGCTACATTCAGTAATGCTCCTTGTTTACGTCAGTCATAGCATGAAATGAATCGGAAACTATTTGTCACATAATGTAATTGTCTTAATGGCACGAAAAGTTCACCAAATGACCGCTTTTAGAAGGTACTTTAAAAGCTATGCATCAGTCATTTACTATATTATGACTGATGAATTAATTCAGCAGAAGTCACTTCCTTCTGCTGCACTGATTTTCATTTTCTGGGATATGACTTGAATAAGTGGCTTTTATACCCGTATGTGCATGCAAGGGATGTGTTTTTAAAAAAACAAGGGGGCGTAGGTGTGTTGCGTGACACACTTTGTTCATTGGTACTTGCAATTTCAGATTTCAGTGTGTGCTGAGCAGATTGTCAGAGAACTGGAGCCTCCTGAGAAAACCAAGAGCCTGGCCACTGTTCAGCAAACTAGAAGGCAGAAAATGCAGCAACAGAGGTAAAGTAACTAGAAACCCCCAAAAAAAAGCCACTTGTTTTACTACATTGCATAGTTCGCATTGAAAGCATAAGCATCTATTTTTCCTTTCCCCCTGCACAGTAAAGTAACTCTGAGCTACTTGTGGCAGGAGAAAACCAGCTCACGTTGCTGTTTGAGAATTGATGAAACTATAGTCAAAATTAAAAAGAAAAAAAAAGCCAGCAGTTTTAATGCTGACATTTGCTCTTTTAGAATCTGGTTTGACACAGTGGAACAAGATTTGGTTTTGTAGGTATTACATTTGGTTATCAATGATACACGGGCAAATTAGGTACACGTGGCTGAAGCCTACAGATGCTCATCAAAATGTTCCCATCAGTTGACTGAAAAACACTATTTCCTTTCCCTTAAAATGTTAATACAATCACTAATTTTTAGATCTCTTCATCTTGTTTCTTCTCTCCATTCTTGTAAGGAAGGAGCTGTTTTGTCCGTTATACGTATTCTTTTCTTTAAGCATCAGTTGTCAGTCATTGTTGAAATGAGATACTGAGTTGGCTTTCTTGATTTGACACAGAAAATTGTCCTTATTTTCCTTCACTTCACCTTTTTAAAAAAACTTCACCCATTAAACTGATCCCTCTGTAAAACTGTGTCATGGATTCATAGAATGGTTAAGGTTGGAAGGGCCCTTCAAGATCATCTAGTTCCAACCCCACTGCCACAGGCAGGGCCACCCCCCACTAGACCAGATTGCTCAAGGCCCCATCCAGCCTGGCCTTGAACACTTCTGGGCGGGGCATCCACAGCCTCCCTGGGCAACCTGTTCCAGTGTCTGTCAGAGTTTATCAACATGCACGCTTGCATGCACAGCCATGGCCTGCATAGTCAGTAGTTAGAAAACTAGGAGTTCCAAAGGTGGAAGTTTCCTGGGTGGCAAGCAGATCCACATTTGGACAGTTATTTGGTGATAGATTTAATTTTTTTTACTATTTTTTTTCCACAGACACAAACACGCAAAGGCTTCTTTGCGTTTTCAAGTTTGGTCTGGATTTTCTGTTGATTGTTTAAAATGTGTTGCAGCTTCAGTCAAAATCCCACACAATGCCACTGCTCCCAGGAGCAGCAGTAAAGGATATTACTATGTGAAAGAAAGTTCATCTTTTTTCACTTATGTGGGGGGTGTGGGGTGCGCCCTGAAAGAACGTACTAATTTCTTTGCAAGTGTATGCCCTGATTGTTTGTCTTATCTTTTCAGAAAGCCTCAAGATGCAGAATTGGCACCGGAAACAAGCCAGTTCAGCTGGCGGAGGGTTTTGCTTATTCTGGAGTTACTGCAGCATAAGAAGAAACTTAAACGTCCGCAGGCATTGGTACCTGCGCTTTTTAACCTGCTGAGCCGGTAATGCTGCCTCCCTAACACGGCAGTCCTTGAGCATTCTCTTCTGCAGCAGCCACTGTAAAGTGTTCAAATATGGGCTACTGGGTCTCTGCATTGTTGCCATGTTTTGTAACTTAGCTTGCCTTTTTTGACTTGAACTTCTTTTAGGTACATTGGATGTACCTTTTTGCCCTTTAAACAATGTGATGGGATTTTAAAGTTTTTTACCTTGCTTAGCTTCTTATATGAAGACTTTTTTTCACAGATGAAGGGCTTGGGATTGCTTAGAAGGACGACACTTGTGCTAAAACTGGCACGGGACTTGTGTCTTTTGCAGAGCTATTACAATAATACTCTAAGCTTTAAAATTCTTCTGTAAACGGTTGTGGAACAGTCTTCATCCAGTGCAACCCAAGAAAACTTGCTTTTCCTGGCAGCCCTATCACCAGACACTTAAGAAAGTTTACATATGGATTGAGTATTTATCCTTTTGTCTTATGACTTGCCTTTACATAGACTGGCAATTGTGTTTCAGGTAATCATCTTATATTCCTGACAGTATTTTGATCAATGTCTTTCATTAGACCAGTTGATGTATTAGGAAAAAAAAAAAAAAAAAGGCGTTTTGGAAAATGCTTTTTAGGAGCCTTGGTTTGGAACTTCTGTATAATGAAGATTTCAGCTTCTTCTTTGTATCTTAATATGTAGTTTGATCCCTTACTTTTCTGTCTCCTTTTTAAAGTTGTAATTTTTTCCGGAATGTATAGGTGTCTGGAACCTGTGGCATCAGAAGAAGAAAATATGGAATATACAAAGCAGCTAATCCTCACCTGCCTGCTAAACATCTGTCAGAAATTGTCTTCAGATAGTAGCAAGACCCCAGCAGGTAAAAATTGCCAGACCCATTTTCTTGGTACTCCTCTCACCAGTACAGCATTAAAACAATGGCCTCTAACTTTTTTATTTTCTGAACCTATGCTGTATTGTTGAGCAGAGGGATTCCTCTGCGGGGTATACAAGTTTGCCTTATTAATCACTTTTTGTAGATCACGTAGATATGATCTGCAAATTGAAACCAGTGCTTGAGTGTACTGTTTATTCTTACACGGTTGACCGCTAAAGTGTTAATCAGTGAATATTCTTTTACTTGCAGATATCCTTGACAAAGAAAAATTCAATGTGGAATTGATAGTTCAGTGCATCAGGATATCTAAAATGCCCCAGACACATCACCATGCGCTGCTTCTCCTTGGTGCTGTTGCTGGCATGTTTCCTGTAAGTAGTACCTGAAATTTATGTGTCTGCTCTTCAGGTTTCAAATATTGAAAAGAGCAAAGAACATACAGAGCTGCTCTGTGGGGAGAAAGTCCTGCCTCACCTTCCTGCTATACATTGCCTCTTCTTTCTCCTGCTTTTTTATATGCAAGAGAGAAAACGTACAAGGCCAACAACATATATTCTTGTGAGTTCTTACCTTGTATAACACTGAGAAATGTAGTTGCAGTTGATGTAAAACCATGGTCTGATTTTAATCAACCAAGAAACAGGCTTTTTCTTCTACGGACTGAAATTCGACGGTACACTCTCTTCTGAGTAAGATTATTTTGCTTATAAACTGTAAAAGCAGCAAAATGTATTCACATGTATCAAACTCAGTCTGCATCTTTATCTTTATCTCAGTACTTTCTCCACAGATTTGGAAAGATAGTGCTTTTCCCAAAAGGCAAACTGGAATGGTTTTGACAAATTTATGGGGATTTGGCATTTTTATTGTTGGGGTTGTTTGTCGCCATCGTACTGCCATTATCTGTTATAGAACCAAGCTTTTATTCTAAATTAGTATTGGTGCTTACAAGATTTTCAAGGTCAGAATACAAGGAAATATTCTGAAACACTCCTTCGGTTCACTAAGACAACGAAATAGTGCCCCTAGGTTCTGGCAAAATCTAGGAAACTAACTCTTGAGCTAGGTGACACTTCTAATCCATCCCTCTTAAAATTAATTACTGTGATTACAGTCCGAGCTCAAAAAAACCCAACCACTAAAATGAGCATGGTGGGTTTCCATTGTGTGACTGTAGATCCTGCAGCTGTTTTACAGATATAAAAAGGGTGGGTGGGAAGGGTATGAAAATCGCTGGAGTGTGGATTACACTCATATTTGTGCTTCTGCAAATCTCCTCATAGCTGATTTTGCTTGTCATACTACCATGGCACTGAGTTGAAAAATACAATTTCCACTCCTCAGTTACTTGCTTAGAAGTGTATCTTGGTTTCTAAATAATATTTGGAACTCTAATAATCACATAATAAGTTGCTTTAAGGGACACTATACATTTAAATTTAGTTTAGTGGAGGTTTTGGAAGATACTAATGATTCTCATTTTCTTTTATTGGAATCTAGTAGCATTTGTGGGAAGGAGAAATGCCTTAAGGTATAATATGCAGAGCATCACAGTTTAAAAAATAAACTAATCTCATCTGTCTTCTTTTCCAGGATAAAGTCCTCCATAACATTATGCCCATTTTTACGTTCATGGGAGCAAATGTCTTGCGTCTGGATGATACTTACACATTCCAAGTAATTAATAAGACAGTGCAAATGGTTATTCCTGCTCTTATACAGGTAAATTTGTCTACTTAATGGAAAGGAGTAGGAAAAAAGTGAACAATAAGGTTATTAATTGAGTAAATGGTTTAGAATATCAGTGGTAGAATAAGTTATAGCCTAATCTAGGATTATTTTTAGATGCGTATTATCTATAATAACTGTATTAACAGACAGCTTCTCATCTGACCAGCTCTGGATTCATCAGACTACTGCTTCTTCTTAATCTGATGAACTCCTGCACTTTATAAATGGCTTGGCCAAAACAGTATCACAGCTGTACCTAAAGAGGACTTGAAACATATTTTATGTTCAAGTTTTTCATCATAAAATTAGCAGGCAAGTTCAGCAGAGGAATCACTGGAAATAAGAAGATTATTAGTCTTATAATATGTCATGGTCATATCAATAATAGACATGGTCTGATGGAAGTGGAAAGGTAAAATATTTGACAGATGCTTTAATTCTTCTAGCTGGTGTTTGTGTCGGTTTTCTTGTTTCTGTCTGGACATCTCAGATAAATAGTTATAAACCAAAACAAAAATACATCATTTTTTTTCGAAGGGGACATTTTTTTCTTCAGACAGATTTTACTTGCACCTAATAAATCTTAACTCTAGAGTCATTCGTAGATTTAAACATGAAAAATGCCATATAAATTTCTTAAGTAAAAATGTATTGAAAAAAAAATACATTCTTTTAACAGTGGGCTGTACACATTTTACATCCTCTTGCAGGTCTCCGTTAGGGAATTCTAGTTGCTGTCTTACTTTTTTTTTTTATTTCTTTTTTTTCCTATTATTTATTTAAAATCTTTTCTAGCAGCCACCACAAGCTTCTGTGACAAATTGTTTATGGCACGTAGATTTATTACCTGTGGTGAGAGCCTACTGTTCCTCACCTGAGATCATATAGCCAATTTGTATTATTTTTACAAGGTCCTTGAATCCAAGTCCCTAAATTATCAGTCTTACCGGCAAAGTTCTCAGAAGGAAGTGACATTGCTTTTCCTTCAAAGCATCCTGCTTGTTTCAGCTGATGTTAAGTAGCTTCTTTTTTTATTTATTTATTTTAAATTTTATTGAAAGCTCCTTCTTTAAACACTGAAGAGGAACTATGTGATGAAAACTGTTCATTTTGGAGCACTTAAATTTTCCTCGAGATTATGTTTTTGTTAATGTGGTTATCAGGCACATAGTGCTTTTTCTTAGTTTCTGAATTTACAGGAAAGAACTTGTACCCATCTGCAGTCATTTGTTTGAATTGCTGTACCTGTTTGTACATAGGCTGAAGACAGTGATTTGTCAGAGTCCTCGGGAAGCGTGGAAGAGGTGGTGATAAAGATCATTCGTGTGTTTGTGGATGCCTTGCCCCATGTGCCGGAGCACCGACGCCTGCCAATCCTCTCTCAGCTGATCAATACGGTGGGAGGACACAAGTTCCTTTGGGTTCTCCTGGTGCTGCTATTCGAGCAGTATGTGACCAAAACTGTGACTGCAACATCAAGCACAGACAAGGTTAGAAGACTAGTGGGGTTAACTTTTTCCTCAAGAGGCTGATCTCCCCCTTTCTGTTCATGGTCTTGCCTCTAATGAAGTGCAGGAGAAGCCCCTAGGTTATTTTAAAATAAGTAGCGAGCTCTTGAGCTTGTGCTGTAACAGAACCTGATGGTGATTGCTGACTATGATTTGTATTGCAGATACAATATTGTTTTATCCCGGAGCCTGAACAACAAATCAGATCATATTGTACAGCAGTCCTTGACCTGAAGAGTTGATAATCTAATTATGAAGTGCTTCAATGTTTTTAAACAGTTTTGGTTGTTTTTTTTTCCTTTAACTGTGTTTGTGAAACACAATACTGGTCTTCCTGTATGGACCAAGATAAAACCCTATTGTTTTTTGTGTGGGCAGGGCCTTGGTTTAGGTGAAAGCATAGTTTATGGGGAAAACTAACAGAATTATGAAAGGAACATTGCTGAGAAGATACAATCTTTACTGTAGCAGTTTAATCTCTTTCTACACCCTCTGGAACTATGTTCTCTCCCAAGAGCTTGCTGCTGTTACCCTTGGTGTTAATCATGGCAGTATCCAGCTTACCATTGCATGAGGAGATTTTGAGTCTTTTTATCACTACTAGTAATTTATTTTTTTTAATTCTTGAATTTATTTTTTTTTTCATTTCTAAACCATGAATAGGATGCTGTTCTGGAGGCTGACACTGAATTTTGGATTTCCATCTGTTGCGAATTTAATGTACATTCTCAGTTCCAGAGCATGATGAAAATAATTGAGTATTTGACAGAGCTGCCAGAGAACAAAGAAGGTAACCACAAAACAGAGCCAGCAAATGCATGTAAACCTTCCTATCACAAGGGACATAGAGTGATGGTTTTAAACTCAAGGAGGGTAGATTTAGACTAGATGTAAGGAAGAACTTTTTTACGATGAGAATGGTGAAACACTGGAACCGTTTGCACAGAGAGGTGGTAGATGCCCCATCCCTGGAAACATTAAAGGTAACGAGCAACCTTGGAGCAGCCTGCTCTAGTGGAAGATGTCCATGCTCACTGCACGGAGGGGTTGGACTAGATGACCTTTAAAGGTCTCTTTCAACCCAAAACATTCTATGATTCTATTACTTCTCTAGACAGAAGATTAAGGGATAAAGAATTACTCTAATGACTTTTTTTTTTTTAATATAATGGCTAAGATATGTGATTTCTTTTTTTATTTTTAATATGTTTAATTATAGATTAGTTTGATCACTTAGAATCAAACAGTAGTCCTCACTTAGAAAGTGAAGTAAATCATTTAGTAGAAATAAAAAGCTGTTATTCATAGCAGACAAGATCACAGGGACTACCAGTAATTTCTGGATTTTTTTTTTAAGGTTTCGTTTCTTTCTACTACAATATAGTGGAGCAATAATGAATATGTTTTAGTACTTTTCCAGTATGTTATTTCAAAGAGCATTAGAGAAGATGGGTGTGAGTTGTTTATTACTTTGTAAGTTAGGACTTGCTGTATTTGTTGCTTGAATACATTTTCTCATCCAGGAAGGACCAGGTAATGACACTGAAAGCCCGCTTCCCAAATATATAACACATAATATATGTGTTTCTGCCTCTGTAAAGTTGATCAGGTGAAATGGCAATACTTTTTCTGAGGCTGCTGAAATGAAAAATTTCTCTCCTGTGGTGTTTCAGAGCATCTTTCTTGGAACTTTGGCATGATTCTGCAGATACTGCAGAATGACCATTCTTGATAAGCAACTGACTGTAATTTTACTTTGTTTCTCTAATCAGAAATAAGATGTTTTTTCCTCTTGGCTTCAAATTTCTTATGTGAATGTTTTCAACAGATGATCCTGAGCCAAAAAAGTCAAGAACATGCAAGACAAAGATAAAAAATCAGGATGGGCAGCTTTTTAATGTGGAGTCTCACTCAGACAAACAGCTTCGGCATTTCAAATTTTTGTCAGTCTCCTTCATGTCACAACTTTTGTCCTCTCAGGGTTTTGTGAAAAAGGTAATAATGGCAGATTGCTTTAAAATTGGTCATGTTAAGTAATTGTCTCATACTGTAATAAATAGGGTTTCATTTGCTTTTTAGTATGGCTTTACTTTCATTCAAAGAGGATGAAAGAATGCACTGTCCGATCTTTCTTGCTGACAGATTTATTCACACAGTTTTGAAACCACTCAGTAATGTTAATTATTTTTTAGTAAGGCTTTTGCAGATAGACTCCATTTGTGTGACTGATGAATAGGTAACAAAGTGAAATTCTGGTCCCAGTGGATTCCCACTGGCTTTGGGGAGTCTGGGATTTCACTCATAATCTGCATGGCTCCAAGTGTGGTGTGGGATTCATAACTTCAAAAAGACAAAATAAATGTTACGAATTTCAGGCTGTGGCTCTAGCTGGAACCAGTTCCCCGTTTTTCAACTGAACATCATCCAGGAGCGTGAAATGTATTTGCTCCTGTATTACCTAAGATTCTCAGATTTCCTTCTGGAACAATGGCTTAAGTGCAGATGTGGGGAACTTGAAACTACCATGTTGGTGGACGTTTCACTCAGAACAAATTTGTTTATACTGGGATATTAATAAACGGATGTACGTTTCACAATTTGCATTTCCATCCCTCTTTTTTAAACCAGATAGTTGAATGTGAAGAAACAGAAGAGCTGCAGAAGTTGGAACAGAGGTATGCTTTAAATCTGCTCTACTCCTCCTCTTTCTAGCTTTTACTGCAACCTGGGAATATTTTAGTCCCATTGGAATATTGTTTTTTTTGTCAAGGGTACCTTTAATGTTGTCCTCAGCCATAAGCAAGTTATTTGGATTTTAATTTGGTTGGGTTTTTTTAATATGATGATGAGTTTTGTATTTCTGAAAGATTGCTTTACCCAGTATCCACTCTTACACATTTCTGATAGTGTTTATTAACGTACTAGGCTGTAACTGTTAGGCTATTGATAATGGAGTCTCTAAAAGAATTCCAGATTTTTGGCAAAACATATCACTTCATTCGTAGGAAAAAGAATGGTTCTTCGCAGGTGCCCCTCTGTTGTGTAAGACAGTTACTAATAAATAATCACAGATCACAGTTGTCGTTGGGCTATAACAGCCAACGATGCAAAATTGAGGGTTTCTTTTGCAGAGGCTTAACTTTTGTGTTTGTTCTAAATGAAGAAGGGTGTAGGATTTATTTTAAATGCTGTGTTCCTTAAATGGTCATTTTTAAACATCTACATCTTCACAGATTGTTTTTGTTTTAAAGTAGATGTTAATTTTTACGCATACCAGGTAGAATTCTCTAATGTACACGTGATGGTCCTTATTGCCGTAGTTTTTTTATGTTAATACATAGATGTGACCTTCTAGTCTTTCCATTAGGTGTTTAATTTTCTCCTATTGTTGCCGTTTCATGAGATTTTATGCTTTCCAGTAATGAAGTTGACTTCTCTAGTGTTCTTGTTAGTTACTAAAAGATGCTTCCTTTCCATCCAGGTTATTAGAAGAAGTTCTTCACTATATAAACACTGTGGCGTCTTCAGTGGAAGCGAATGTGGACAAGCCAACAGCCAAATTTTGGAGGGTTCTGCTTAACAAGTCCTATGATATGCTGGATAAAGTAGGTCTCATTAGCCCTCGTGTTAGCAGTGGGACATTTCTGCTTTTGCTTATTAATATGATTATAACCTTTGTAGGATTTCTTATTGGATTAGTACTAAAACCTTCATTGAATGGTCTGCAACCTGGTGCATCATGTTTTAAACTTATGTAGCATCTTCAGTAACTGCAGCTAACAGCTTAGATAGAACAACTAGGAAAAAAAAATCAGGAATGCTTATTTCCTCTAGTTAGTATTCTGCTGTCTGGAAGCAGCCATTTCACTATCCTGTGGAGAAAAATGGCATTTGACAGCATTTCTTACTGTTAACTCATAAAATGATTTAGCTAATGCTAGTGGAACTGTTCTATGTTTTCACATGGAATTTAAATGGAGAAAACAATCCTTATGCTTTTCTTCCCAATCTTCTTCTGATCAGAAACATATCTGTAGAACTGAGGTGGCTCTCTTGTTGCATGCTGTGGAGCATACGTTTTTTCACAGCTTGGATTTTTTTATTTTTTTTTTTTTGCCTGTGAAGCATACTCCAGGTTTCATGATGTACATGCACAGGACACTACCAGAAATATTTTAGGTTAAGGAGGGACAGCTCACCAGTGTAAATGAAAGGACTTGCTGAGAAAGTCTCAGAGCTAGTGGATAATGAAGGGCTGGTTAGGAGCAAGTGGACATACATGAAGTACAGTAAATGGAACCAACAAAGTGTTGTTTTGTTTTGTTTGCCTCCGATACAGCATTGCTAGCCTGTCCTCTCTTCTTTGATCCTCAGACCCGTGGGAGAAGTTGAAGAGAGTTTGCTCCTGTCTTATTTGGAGGCTACTATGTCACAGTGCATGGAAGAGCATTTAATGGTATTGTTTTGTTTGTGTTTTCTTGTAGGTCAATGCTTTATTGCCAACAGAAACCTTCATTCCCGTAATTAGGGGACTAATGACAAATCAGCTCCCATCTGTGAGACGTAAGGCAATGGACCTTTTGAACAATAAGGTGCAGCAGCGCACAAGGTGGCAGAAGAGCCAGGTGAGGCGAGGCGGTTAAACTTGGTTCCTTTAGCAGAAGCACCCAGAGAGAGATTGATGTAGGAGTGCTTTGCTCTATGTAAAGACATTGGGTACCAGTGCCAAGTCTTGCAGGTAGCTCTTGAGTAGTGAGAGGCAGGCTACCTGCCCATAGTTACCTTGCAGGTTCTGAGTTTCTAACTGTATGTCTAATATGTGTGTTCTCTTGTCCTCTTAGATCCTGCAGCTCTTGGAGCTTGTTCCTGAGCTCATTGCAATTGTGCAGTGTAAAAGAAAGGAGGAAGAGGAGGAACAAGCCATCAACAGGCAGACTGCTTTGTTCAGCCTCAAGCTACTCTGCAAAGGTTTTGGCACAGAAAATCCAGTGCCGTTTGTACCTGTTCTGAAAACTGCCATTGATCTAATTTCTTCAGAGAAGGAAGAAAAGAATGTGATGGGAAGTGCTTTGCTGTGTATAGCTGAGGTTACCTGTACACTGAAAGCCCAGGCAATACCTCAGCTTCCAAGGTACTGTTGGGTTCCTTTTAACAGAACCAAGTGCAGCAGGAATTAGACTAAAATGCATTACTGAAGGAATGCTGATGAAGGCCAAGTGGCAGTCTGCCCACTTGTGTGTTTTGTGTAGACAAGAATGAAGTTACTCATAGTGCTTGAAAGTGCTTCTTGGTTGTAGAACTAAGAAGCTAGTGGGGAAACTTTTAAGAGTTTTATAATCAGTAGAGTTTCTTATGGAGTCTACTACTGTGAACAGAGAGGCAATCTTTATGACTTCAGAAAAGTCAGACCATATTCTGTATTTTTACTGTAGCATAAATCACATTTTAAAACATGAGAATCAGTATAGTTGGAAACCCTGCATGCTACATTATTTTATTCTCCCTATTCAAAAAGAATTCAAGCATCTAACTTGTTGCTTTTAAGACTGCTTTATCTCATTAGTTCCTAAAGATGGAGCTTTGAGCAACCTGGTCTAGTGAACGATGTCCCTGCCTATGGCAGGGGGGTAGGACTAGGACTAGATGATCTTTAAAGATCCCTTCTGACACAAATCATGCTAAGATTCTGTGATTCTGAACCTACTATCTTCCATTAGCTTAAAAAAAAAAAAAAAAAAACCAGCAGAAGAGACAAGAATACTGAGTTTTCTCAAATACATATGTAAAACTTCACGTGAAAATTGTCCCTGCAGGCTTAACAGATGGATTTATGTGATTGGAAATGTGCCTCCAAATGGTCAATGGTTTCACCTTTCTCTCTTAATGCTTGGTTATTCGCAGGCTGATGCCAGCACTGTTGAAGACTTTAAAAAATAAGAAGGAGCTGGTCTCCAATGAGATTTACTTGCTGAGTGCCATCACTGCTCTGCTGAAGGTTGCAGAAACATTACCACACTTCCTTAGTCCTTATCTTTTGGATTGCTTGCTGCAGGTGAGCTGTCTTGACTCCTACAGATATGTAAAAGGGGACAGGATCTGCCCACTTCCTAGACAAAGTTACAGAGATCACTTTTGTTCTCTGAACTTGAAGTAGGAGCATGTGCCAACTGTGTGGAACGTCGGAACGTATTACTCTTCTACTCACCTTCTTATGCAGATAACTAAGATACAGGATATTAGAGCATCTCCAACTCCTACCCCTGATAGGCTGCAGTTTGCCTCTTTGGAAAGGGAGACGAATCTTGAAGGATCATTCTGTAATAGTCATGATCTCATCAAGTGTGTATCTAATAGCTCTAGTTAGGACAATTCTGACCCCCTGCTGCTGACCTGCATTTTTTTTTCAGTGTTTGTCATCTGAAACATCGGCGAAACTCTGTACACAGACATCTTAATATAAGATGCTCCAAGTGCTGCAAACAGCAAAATTCCTGTCTGACGCTTGCAATGGACAACTACTGTAAAATAAGTTCTTCAGTTGTTTTAAGTATGTCTAACTTTTTTTGAATTTCCTGATAGGTTGTCCGCTTGGAAAAGATCGTGGTCGAGTTTGGTCCTTCTTCCCAGATAAGCTTACGTGTAACAGCATTGAAAACTATCCTAGCTACAAGGCTTCCTCCCCGAATACTCTTACCTGCACTTACCAAGTGTTACAGTGAAGTGGCAACTACCCGGAAGGTAAGGAGTTTTTTCATTTTTTTGCACTGTGTTTAATAAGAAAGAAAAAAAAAATAAGAAAGCAACAGTGCAAAATTTGGTTCAGCTGTCCTGGTTATGTCCCCATTTGCCCACCACCACGAAGAAAGTCTTAACACTGTGCAGGCACTTCTCAGCAATAGCTAAAACACTGGTGTGTTATCAGCGTTGTTTTGGTCACAGATCTAAAACACAGCACTGTATGAGCTGCTAAGAATAGTAACTCCATCCCAGCCACACCTAGCACAGACTTCACTCCGTTTTCTTTTGTACTGCAGTGGTGATTCAGGAAAGTTAGACCTGGGAGAAGTACACTAGTTTAATGTCCTTAGTCTGTTAGATGATGAATGCTTGCGAGATCATCCCGTTCATAAAGGCCTTGATTTATCTGCTAGGAAGACGAGTTGAGTCATAATTTTCATCTGGGCTTTGTTCTTGTCTCTTAGGTACAAACCTTTCAGGCTTAACTGGTATGTCTGGTATTGGAAAGGGAAGAACAAACTCTTTTCAGGAATTCTACTAACTTCAGCCCCATAAAAGTACAGGAAAAAGTTTCAAAGAATCACGGAATAGCAAGGGTTGGAAAAGGGGCCTCTGGAGATCATCTAGTCCAACCCCCCTGCTAAAGCAGGTTCACCTAGAGCAGGTTGCACAGGAATGCATCCGGGCAGATTTTGAAAGTATCCAGAGAAGGAGATTCCACAACCCCTCTGGGCAGTCTGTTCCAGTGCTTTATTTTATCAGCAGTATTTTAATGAGTAAATGTGTGAAGTGCAAAAATCCGATTCCCTTGTTAAGTTTCTCAGTCACTGTCAATATCACAGTTTCTTTTGCATTGCTTTGCTTTTGTTTTGGCAGAACTGCCTGGGTGCCCTTATGAACATTCTGAAGGAGCACATTGTTGGTATGGAGAAGGAGCATCTGATCTCCCATCAGTCTGAGCTGACGGCATTTTTCATGAAAGTCCTGGACTTCCGAACAGAACATGCTCAGGTGGCTTGTTTAAGGGGAATGAAAGGCAGCGGCCCAATCTCTGCATGTTAATTCTATCAGTTGTTTCAAAAAATATTAGTAGCTTCCATTACATATGTGCTCTGAAATTCTGACTATCAAATATTCCGATCTGGAATTGTTCTTGGGATAGAAAACGTTACCGTTAGGTACTTAGTCTGAAACAGACAAAATTAAAACATGCTTTGAAAGCTCAAATTCTTACATTTCAAACTTGGAATATGTTCCCTAATTTTTCTAGGATGATTTAGAGGAAGTTGGCAAGACAGAGGCTTGCATTATTGACTGTCTAATAAGTATGGTTATGAAATTTTCTGAGGCTTCTTTCAGACCCCTCTTCTTCAAGGTAAGAAGCTTAAATATAATTCATCTGCATCGGCATAATTGCATTTTCCGGTACACGGACTCAGGAAAGACCTGTCTGCTTTTCACTTTCAGCTCTTTGATTGGTCCAAAACAGAGTCTACTCTAAAAGACAGACTGCTGACATTCCACCGAATAGCAGATCGCATTGCAGACAAGCTCAAGGGTCTCTTCACCCTCTTTGCTGGTCATTTAGTGAAGCCATTTGCTGAGACACTAAACCAGGTCAACACTTCTAAAACTGGTAAGTTTTCAGTTACTAACTACAGAGAGCCATTGGCAGGGTAAGTAATTAATATGTCGTTTATAATTGCTGAAAGTTTAGCCTTACAGGATTTACTTCACAGCACATACTTCTCATTTCTCTCATAAATAAGTCATCTTTCTTATTCTGATGGAACCAAAGGACATTTTTCATCCATGGGCTCTGGGCTGCCAGTACAAAGTTGAGACCACACGAAAATTTTCAATGTCAGTCCCGGTGAACTCCATGAGAATGAAATTGTTCAGAAAGACACTGGCTTGGTTTTGTTTGCGTTTTTGTCTTTTTTTTTTTTCTTTTTTGTCATTCATTGCTTTCTCTTGTATGCTATCTGGTGTACTCCGACTCTTCTGCTTTCTTGGTAAAAACAGGTATTAGGTTTTTTGTATGCGACAGTATTTGCCCATCCCATTTGTAGTGACCTTAAGAAATTCCCCATAGCTGCAGGTACAGCCAAGCATTTTTCTTATAGCCTGTGGCTATTCTGTTTTGTCCGCAGCTGACAGAACAGCAGTGGCAGACCTGCTTAGGGCATCAGCTAATAGCCAGATGACACACTGCATCTACTTTATTGTTCTGAGTGAGGAGTACATAATTGCTCTGCAGTACATCCTTTAGCTATATTCTCAAAATAACAATGTGTCCATCTTGTGGGGAAGTTTTGGGGTTTTTGGGTTTTTTTTTTTGATTTTTTTTATCTTTTTTTTCCCCTTCTCCTTGATTGATATATAGATGAAGCGTTCTTTGACTCTGAGAATAGCACAGAAAAGAGCTGTCTGCTGTTGCAGTACACCATGGACTGTCTGCACAAGCTCTTCCTGTTTGACACCCAGAAGTTCCTGAGTAAGGAAAGAGCAGAAACCTTGATGATGCCTCTGGTCGATCAGGTATTGACAAATACACTAAACCAATTCATAGCTGATTTTTTTTTTGTCCTTATCTGAAATATTTGTACTTTTTTACCTGTCAGGCCTCAACCCTCTCTTAACAAAAGGGGAGGAATTAATTAATTGTCTGTGGGCTACAGCCAGCATTAACCTACAGCTCTGAATTACTGAATTTTTTCCCCTCTTTCTAAATGTCTTCATTCTGTAAGGTTCACGCATGTTTAGTGTTCTTGCAGAGCAGTGCACTCCCACTTATGCCATTTGACATAACTCTTGAGTACCTGAAAGCCAAAGCTAGAAGTAGTATTGCTGGCTGGGTTTATCTAAGCCTGGATCTGTTTTACAAGGTTTTTACTTCCACAGCTAGAAAATATGCTTGGAGGAGATGAGAAGTTCCAGGAAAGAGTGACAGCACACCTGATACCCTGCATAGCTCAGTTTTCAGTGGCAATGGCAGATGACTCACTTTGGAAACCACTGAACTACCACATCCTGCTGAAAATGAGGCACACCTCTCCTAAGGTTAGGAGCTATCAGAATTTGAATTGCTTTTCTTTGTTGTGTTAGAAAATCGGAACAGTGCCTCAAAACCCAGAAGTGGACTAGCCCAGTCATTGCTAAAAGACTAGCCTAAATTTAAATTCTGATATTGTACTGTGCTACTCCCAGGTTCTGGAGAGATGTATACAATATGGCCTTCTGCTCTTACTGTCAATATGTCATTGGAAAAAGCAGTTAGTATTTCACATGTGAATGTCTTCCATCCTGTGTGGTTTGGATTTTTGAAGATTGGGTTAGCTGTTGGAATAAGAGCTAACCTCTTCGTGCATGAAGAAGGGGGTGGGGCATTTTAGAGGGGAAACTGAAAGACAGTTATTGATCAACCTTCACACAGACATACTTTTGTCAAGACTCTCCTATTTGACAGGTTATATGTATTTGGGGGGGGTACTTGGTTTTTCATTGTACTGAGCTACTTCCTTCTGATACAGTGGAACATAGTGACATTGTGAGAGGCAGTTAAAGATCATTATAGCTTCCAGCAACATACCTGCTTCTTGCAACCTATTTTTCTTTTGACGTTATCTTAACCCAGGTGTGGAGGCTTAAAACTAGTTCCCTTCAGTAGGGAAAGCTACTTCACAAACTTACATAGAAAGAAAGGGAAAGGAGGGGGAGAAACCAGGGAATTCTAATGTTCCTTTCCTTACAAAGATTATTGTTTTGGTTTAGGTCCGATTTGCTGCTCTGCTTGCTTTGGTAGAAGTTGCACAAAAACTGAAGGAGAACTACCTGGTCCTGCTACCAGAATCTATTCCATTCTTAGCTGAGCTCATGGAAGGTAATGTTCTCAAGTGGCATTAGTGAAGGCAGCAGCTAGCCTATGACAAAAAAAAAAAAAAAAAAGAGAATAAAGGCCACTTACTTCAAAGATTCAGACCAGATGATTGCTATAAATCTTATGAATTAGTACATGTTATCTTAAACTGTGCAGGATGAAAACTGAAGTGGATTGTATACAATACTTTCCTAAAGTTCAGTTAAATAACAGTAGTTTCTTCAGTGTTACAGCCTGTGCATATCTCCCCAGTTGCATGTTTTCAGTCAGTGTTACAGTAGAGATAATTTGCCTAAGAAGTCCTGAGTCAATGCCAGAATATTTTTGAATAATTATTTCATACCTGTTGTTTGAAGACAGTTGTAGCCTTGACAAGTGATGAAGCCTTCTTAGAACAGTGATTACACAGCTACCCTAGGTAATTCCTGCTTTATTTCTTTTTCTAGATGAATGTGAAGAAGTTGAACAGCAATGTCAGAAGACAATTCATCAACTGGAAGTCATATTGGGAGAACCACTCCAAAGCTACTTCTAAGTTTATCTATCTATCATCTCCTTTGTTTTCACATTTTGTCTGAATTATGTTAGCTTCACACATGCAAGTGTTACAGGCAAACTATCATACTGATTTTTATCAGAGCTAAGATCCTAACTTTTTTAATAAAATGTTGTAAGAATCTAGCTTTATAATTTCTGGATGATCCGGGGACTTTTTGTATGACTTCCTTCACTGCTCAACTCCTAGCAGCGGGAAACTGGAGCGAGCTTTAAGCAAATCCTGAAGCAGGGCACGGAGTGGCAACATGTGAGACTCACTGAATTCCACTCTGCTTGGGGTAGGCAGTTACTGTATCCACGGTGGGGCTGTCATGCTGTAAGGTAAGCATGGTACCTGCTGGACCCATGCATTGCAGTCCTGAGAATCTGCTTTTCTATCATTTTTAGGGAAGTAAAAAGTAAACTCAATGAAGATACTGAAAAGGAAGTTACAAGAAACTAGGAGCTAAAGCTGTGGTTTTAGTCTTTAAAGACTGCTACTGATTAGCTTCTTATTCACCTGAAGATCAAGAATAATTTGCTTGCGATGTTAATGAATTTACCAAAACTCTCCCCACCTGTTTTGCACTAGGAAGTGCTGGTTCATTACATGGTTAGACTAACAATATAAAGAGGATAATCTTACATCCCATGGGGTGCTGGGAATGAGCCTCTGTTCAGGATGCAGCATGCCATGCAGATCCCATCTGCATAAAGGTTACCCCACATGGTCATTCGTGCTCTTACAGCATTTTCGTAAAAGAAAACAACTGTTAATCATGTCTGCTGTCAAACAAAAATGGTGCTCAGAGGAGAACTTTCTGCTGAAATTTTAAGATAAAGGCAAGGATGCACAAGTGGTGTAGTTGCCTACTAGCTCCCCCATTACAACCGGCCAGTTACGTTTATCCTGCAGCCAAGGGTATGGACAGCACAACACAGTCCCAAAAGCCACACCAGCACAGCCAAAACCTAGGCCTACTCAAATTAACTGGTCTGTGGATCACTAGCTCTGTGCAGTGGAAATGGTCCTCCCGTCAGGATCGCTAGGACACCTTGGAGATACTGGTAAGATAATAAGCAAAACAAGACAAAATACGGACCAGAAAGGGATCATAGCTACTTAGCTACACTTGGGAAAAAAAAGCAGAGTTCACAAATGTTTTTATTTATTCTTTTTTTATACATTAAATCTGGTAATTTATCTTAAACAGGATGCATGGTATTCTTGAAATTGCTTCAGTCTTCTAGCAGCTGTTAAGATCAATAGGAGCATCCCTCAAGCATGTATTGACAGCCAGTAGCAACTTAATTTTTATACCCTTTTAAAAAATAAGACTGACATTTGTACGGAAAACTGATTGAATCTGAAACAGCTTGTTTCAGATAAATAGTATTTCTATACAAGACTGAAAAAGGATTTATTCTCTATTCCACTGATGAGTATCCATGTCTTATCTCAGCTCAAACCCTGCCTGGAGTGCCAGGGTTCACACATTTTTTTAAAAATGAAAACCACAAACATCCACTTTAGTCCCTGAGCCACCTCAACAGAGTCAGGAGCCATTCCAGGAGATCAGACATGCTTTCAAAAGTTAATGCTATTGGAACCACCTAAGTAATTTTCATTTGTTTCACTTTGAAAAATTAAAAGCTAGAAATGCTGCTGCATGTTTGATTTAAGCCACTTATAAGCAGGAAGTGATATACCCATGCGTGTTGGGAGAAGGTCCTACTGCAGCAGCAGGCTAAGAAGTAAGGTCAAAATCCTCCTTGCCTTTTGCTAAAACTGGCGGGTCAACAGTTTGCTTAATCCAGCCATAAGGTTATAGTTGCTAATATAGAAGCAGAAGTGTATATTTAATAATTTCATTTTTAAATGAATTATCAGTGTCTCTTTTTGGGTGGATAACCATAGATTCAGGTCCTATTTCAGTCTCATTTCTACTCTGCAATATTGAACGTATGCTGTCAAGGAATTCCAAGCAGTAGTTTAACTTAAACATACTGAGTGCAATTGTTGGACATAGTATGATGCATCATTTTCATATTTCTAGGTTCGGTAATACAGGAGATTTATCTAAGCAAACACTTACTTAGCTTGCCAGGAGACTGTAAACTAGAGGAGGGTTTAATCTCACAATTAGCAATTGTGGTACTCACCTAACTCAGAGAGGCAGACACAGAAGCCTAGATAGATAAAGGCATGCTCAGGGCAAGTCAGCACCTGTTTGTACTTGACAACCAGGCACTGTCATTAGAAGACGTTTAATACTTTTAGTACTAATTGAAAAGAACTACCAGCTCCTCACATCTAACAGTTGAACATCTCCCGTGATTTCTACTACATTGATCTTCTCAAGTTGTTTAAAACGATGCTTGTACTCCAGAGTGTGAACACCATTAACAGCAACTTTGAACTGGTGAGCATCACAGAAAATGATCAGCTGAAAAACAAGAAGAAAAACCATTAAGTTTTAAGCTCAGGCAAGACATGAAAAACAACCTGATGATCCAGCCTAGACCTGGGCAAGCCCTGCTTCTGTTACAAAAAATGTTTCATGCAAAAGAAACATTTTAAAAAGTGGAACTACAGTAAAATCCATAAAATCAGAGAATAACTGAAGTTGGAAGGGACTCATCATTGGATCATCGAGTCCAACTCAATTCAATTAAATTTGGTTTGAGCACAAGCTGAAGTCTTGCAACTATTTAACAAGAAAGCTGTCATTAAATCATTATTTAATCCTAAATATTTTCAAGACATTTAAATGCAGGAATGGCAGTTTTATTTGAATCTGTATTAGTGACACGACATTTAAGCTACTCCTTTTGGCAGAATTACCTGTTTGCTGCTATGTTTCTGTTAATCTTACCTCAAAGTACATCCCTGGACTGAAAGGGAAGTTGGCAACTTCCTTTTCTTCTTCTCCCCAGCTGTCATGAAGGTAGGAGTTTCTTACAAAAACTTGATTTTTCACTCGGGGATTCAGATGTAATGCAATGTCCTTTGAGTCACTTGATTTCAGATTTATGGCAAAGCTGGAAGATGTTTTTTAAAAGTTTAGTACACCAAAGTTTTATAAAGATGATGCAGTAGTCCACGCTATTTACCAGGCCCTTGGCCAATACTGGGAACTGTTCTGGAGACAGGACCATGATTCACCTGAAGAACCAAGCAAGTAGTTACTATGCTTCACACAGAAGTAACTTCACCTTCACACAGAAACCTTTGCTGGAGGCAGCAAATGCAGAACATGACCCTGCTAGATCTGCTTCATCATACACAACTTTTTCTGTTTGTGTCTCAGTGAGGAGGTATTGAGCCAAGTGGGCCAGGTGCTGCTCCCCTGCAGCACTAGGAAGCAGCCTTCTCATGGAAACATGGTGCTCCTTACTCCACCAGCTTTCTCTTAACTTGGGCAGTGGAGAGTAGGAGGCTTTGTTACCTAAAGACATTATATTCTTTCTGCCAACCAACTGCTCAGACTCTGAAGAAACGTTTGAGGATTCTCTTTGTACATTTAAAATCGGTGGGACACCATTCATGTAAAGTGTTAGTCTGTAGGCAGCACAGCTCTGCCCAGGCTGAATGAATACTCTAAAATCATGGACATGTCCACAACACTGGGTACCTGAAGAGGAGCTCTAGAAAAGAGGGATCAGAGGGAAGTTACCCAAATTCAAATGAATGATTCAACCGGTGGCAAGTACCTCACTGCATCTGAAGAAGAAATATTCCTCTCCCCAGATTAGCTCCAGCTGTCAGGTTATTTCCCTCCTTTGAGGAGCACAGAATTGCTCAGTTTGGATATGAAATATATCAACAGCCACACTTCCAAGCTGTGAAGTCCTCTTTTTCACTGAGAAAAAGGAACATCTACAACTGTGTGAACTGAAAGACATTCAGTAATTTAGAAGCTCTTTAAAAGTCTATACATTTAAAAGCACAAAGAGCGGACAACCTACAATGCGTTCAACTCATACCCAAAAGCCTCTTCATGCTTTACAACCAGCACAGTCAGCATTTGAAATGCGATAACAAGATCTCAGGCCAAAAGAAGGAAAACAAGCTACTATCTAAGCTTTACTTATCCTGTCCAATTTAAAGTCCATCCAAACTTTGTTGATGGGATTTCCAGACCTTGAGTCGCAGTATTAACATGAACTCCAAGTGCTGTTCAGCTGCAGGGCAGATACGTGCTGTGAGCAAGCAGGAGTGCCATGCATACACACAGTGTACAAAGCATGCTTCTCATCACTTGCATTAATTGCTTCATTTTTAGGCATGTTTTTGCAGAACCGAAACCACCTTTCATGCAAAGGGCATGGTGAAGCAGACATTTCCTCAGCTCCATTTTGATCGTCTTGTGCTCTTCTTTCCCCTTCCTCCCCCTCTTTTCAAATCATGTTGGGAAAAATGACTTATTTGCAACCCATTGCTCCTAATTTGCTATCAAAACTATAGCTATACTTCCCTACCAACTTTCATCAGTTGTTTTCAGTTAGGCACCTTCATGCTTACACAGACCCTAGGGAGGCTGTCCAACTGAGAGAAATGCTGTAACATGCGACATTTGAGCACACCAGCAACTCATCTAACTCATTTTCTGTCTACTTCTGCCAGGTCTGTTGCTCTTGGACCTCTTCAGAACAAGAGCTGTCTTTGTACCTGTGCTCACATGCCTTGCACAATGGAGACCCGGAACAGATACACAACCTTGTGAATGATGCAGATTTAGTAGGTGAGACACTCAGGTTTTACCTGCACTTTTCACAGTGGAGCTGTTCTTTTAAGTTCTCTCTAAAGCAGTATCCTGCAGATTCCTGAGAAAACTGCATTGTAGTTTCAAATGCTTCCAGATGCAAAGTTGCAAGTGAGTAAGGATATACTGTGGCAATGGAAAAGCCTACTCCTTCACAAGAGTAGCTCTGTTAAATAGCAGAAAAATTCAGGAACGCTTACCTCTTGGGGTTTTTATTCACTTCTCCTTTAATGGCAACTGTGCATCCTGTGCGAAGTGCAGTATCAAGTTTCCCAACATAAGGAACTCCCTGGAAGTACACCATTAGTAAAAATTGTGACTGTGACTTACTTTTTTTTCAATATACAAGCTGAGCTTTACTACAGCATGAAGAAGTTTGGCCTTCGATCATCAACCTGCACTTACAGCTAAAGTTATTCCTACCAATGTATTCCAGGGTACTAACACTAGAGTGGAAAAGTTGCACTGAGATAAACATATCAACGTGTTGGGTTTTTTCTCTCAACTACCACTTTAGGTTCAAAATAAACATTATTTACAACTACTTCTGCCACTACTAACAGTGGAAGGAGAGGTAGAAGGAAAAAAAAAAAGTAAATGAAAAACTCGCTGCTCTAATGTAAATTTGTATCACATAATTATTCAGGTACAGACATCCCAACCTCTCCTCTCTGAAAGCTTCAGTTATGCTTTAAAGAGTAAGAGTCATATCAGGTGTGTAGTCCCACAGCTACTTAAGTACTAGAAGTAGAGTTACTGAGTATTCTGTTCTGCCACCAGGTTCATAATGATAGACAGCGCAAGTATTTTATCTGTCCTTTTTTGTTGTTGCTGTGTTAGAAGTTACTTTGATTAGGGAAAGGAGTGAATGGAGAAGTACTTCCTTCACCTTTATTTTTCTGTTGAAGTCCACCACTTGCAAATGACAATACATGTTGTTTGGTTTTGAAAAGACTGCAGAAGGCAGACTGTCAAGTGACAAGGCATCTAAAATCATAGCATTCACTGCAACTTCACCTTCTCCAAAAATTCTATTTGTATATATTCCCAGGTTTCCAGCCTCTTTTCAGTTTGAGCACAATCCTTACTCCAGTCTGGATCATCAGGAGTCCACCTGTACAGCTTTTTTGTAAAAAGATGAGCGCTCCCCTCCATCTACGCTCCATGCTAGCTTGCTGCAAGTTCCAACCCTAAGGTGTGATGCTTGCAACGAGCTCACTGCAGGGGATTTGGACTAGATGTCCTTTAAAAGGTCCCTTCTAATACAGACCATTCTATGATTCTATGAAGCGTATACAGGGTAAGAACAGATCTGTCAGCAAGAGGAAGATGTAGCCAGACAGGCTCAGATATACACACATTAATGTAAGGCCGTTTGGCATATTATGATTGCAGAATACTTTTGTTTTGCAGGTATTCCCTAAGGTGCAGAGAACTAAGCATACTTGTTTGAAAAAAAAGTTTTTAATGTGATTTGGTCCTTTAAAAACTCAGGTGCCTCTCTTTTTATTTCTCTGTTTATGGCTTTTGGTTTTCTGAGTGATTTAACAAATAGCTTCACTTTCACTAGCAGCAAAAAGGATTACTCTACAAAACCTCACTGATGATCACCTCACAGTAGATTCCCAATTCCCTTGCACTGCGTACGTTTTTCCATAAATAAGTGAGATCTTTTTATTTTGATTATTTTCACTCTTCAAATTTGCCACAAGTCTACACAAGATACTTACAAATTGTGAACCATCTGGCATTTCCCCCTACAAAAGAAAAACAAACAACATTAACTAGCTTATCAGATAATAGGGAGATTCAAACAACCTTTTACAAACATACGTACATTTTCTGTGTTTATCTTTGTTACTCCTAGAGGTGATGGCTGAGAGCCTTGTAAAGACTGCAGAAAGAGAGATATTTAGATTTCATTGCTAACATCACAGAACTTTAACTGCTTGTTTAGAGTGAATTGTTAATATGGAAACCTAGAGCTACAGTAAATAACAAGATAATCAAACCCCTACAAACCACGAAAATGGCCTGAAGATCCACTGTTGAAGCCAAATAGGGATTTCTAAAGACCACCTCATTACAGTTTGAATCTTCCTTTAACAGTCAGAGCACCGTTAACAACTTAGCATTTGAGGGAACCCACTGAGCTTTCCTCACTGGGGAAGGAATACCAGCAAGGAAGGTCCACACAGGAGGCCTTGGGATTCCAAGCAGCCCCCTGCATCCCTGTCCCTTCCGATGGGAAGGACAGGTGAGCAACACGGCCATGCCAAGGCACAGTTCCAGTCTAGCCCTGGTAGATTTGTCTTCAGCTTGCTTATTTCAATACAAGCCTCCATCCTCCTCCTCAGAAGCAAAGATAAAAAGGAAACAATTGCCCTGTTCTGTTCCTTTCTTCCCCAAAAGACACAGTATCAACAACTTCAGGCTAAAGCAACTCTCTTCTGTTTTGTGCTTGGGACAGAAACCAACCCACAGCACCTGCTTGCCTATAATCTTTTCTCAGAGTCAGAACTCCAAGACCAGGATTCAGACAGCTTTGAAATGACATTATTCCGTCAACATGTCCAAGGCCGGGTGATGAGGCCCATCAAAGTCTATACAAAGGCTTTGCAAATGATCAGCAAGTAGACACATCTTTGAAGCTGAGACCCCATTTTGTTCAGGCCCTAATCTCCACCTTCTACCAACACAGTTATTAGTCTGCTGATCTGAGTTAGACCTGATGTTTGGCAGCAAGGGACCCAAGTTTTGTCCACAATGTAGTGAGGATGAGGCAGAAGAGGCCCAGAATATTACACAGAAGCAGGCATCTGCCTTAGTGAGTGGCAAGAAGAAAGGGAAACAGCATTCACTTTCTGTATCTCCCTGGAATTTGTCATCATCTGTTTCTGTTCTAGAAGTCTCACACTTCAAGAAGGATCTCTCCTTCTTCACAGAGGAAAACGTTGTTCAACTGCCCTTTCTCTAGCGAAGCTGGCAGCTGAAAGGAAGCACAGCACTGCCTTCACTTCAAATTTATTGCACTTTGGTCCAAGTGCAAGTCAAGCCACAAATTCTTTGAGAAAGGACAACTCTCCCCACCCCTGAGAAATAAATGTACAGTCTTACTTATTCATTCATTCAACAATTCAGTCATTTTAGGAGGAAAAAGAGTGTTCTGCGCACAACCAGTTCCAGCTGTGGCTGAACTAGGCATCTGGAAGCCAAGCAACAAGTTACAGCCGTGGCTGAACTTGTCACTTAGCACTGAATATTGAGAGTTCATTGTGGAGCTCCTGCAATATTTGAAAAGTCTAACCCATTCCTAGACCCAGTATCCAATCAATTCTTACACCATTTTCCTGCTAAGTTTGCATGCTGTAAACTTTGTCACCCTCTTGCCCCTAACTTCAAGATTAAAACAGGAAGACAGAAAGCCTCACATGAGACTCACACGTTGAAACGCATGGGTAAAAAAATCCCTTGTTACTGATATCAGACTGTGAAGCTGCTTTTCTTTACTTCCTTTTCACCATAAATCCTACTCTGTAGTTTAGCACGACAGAGAAAAGGAACTAAACAATTCAGCTGTCTATATAACTTACATTACAAACAAAATCTATAGTTTTGATCTGCACTTTGCCGTATATTCCAAGAGTATCTATTCTTTCAAGGCTAATTCTGTGGTTGTAGAGCAGCAAGTGCTTCTTGTTTACAGTCACCTAAAGAGACAGGAAACAAAATAAGAAAACTGTATTAAACATACATTATACCAGCCGTGTATCAAATTGTATGCATGTATCTCTGTGTTACACTGGTTTGGTACAGCAACAGGGAACGTCCTAGAAATTTCAGAGCAACCAAGTTCAGCTCATCCATGATTCAGTTTCTTTCCACTGGGGAGAGAGATTTATTTGCCTACACTAAAATTTGCATTTCACACCTTTTGTTTCTATCACTTGATCATTTACCAGTGTGGAGTTACCAATCGAACAGAGTCTATTACTGCAGTCTAACAGAGCAAGACAAATCCACCTCACGAGTTCCTTCCAAAAGGACTGTCCTGCACTAGTCACAACACAGGTTTATCCTAAGGTTAGCCTTTTGTAGATAAGAAGGGAAGGGTGGAGTAGCCATTAGATATGGCAGGAAGTTACTTCCCTACCTGTCCAACTCAGAGGGAAGCAATGCAAAATTAAAGGTCTGATTTACTTAGCACCTCTTTAAAGAAAACCTTCTAAAGCTTTCTGTAGACTGTACTTAGGTAACAGAGAAACCAAGGCTTTCAGCTATTTATTATAGGTATACAAAATCAGTCTCTTTTATTGGCCTGACAACTGCCCACAGATAAAGAACTGATCAAGACTCACCTGGAATTTATCCTTTAGAACCATGATGACAATCTCAAATGGCTTCCCTTTTTGAAAGGGCATCTCGTAAGTGATCTCTTCCCAGCCCCATTTTTCCCTCTCCAGTGTGTTGCAAACAACGCAGCCAAACATTTTGAAGCGGGGGTTGAAATGAAATGCCACATCAGCTCGAGGTTTTATGCTGCTGCCACACTGTAAATCCACCTGGAACCTAACCATAAAAATAAGACAAAGCACATTCAGCTCAGTCTGTCAATAAATCACCTAAAAGTTCGATATGCTTGTGTTTTACTGTGGAGCCTCAGAACAAGCAGATACAATGAGTGTCCCTGGATAAGGCAAAAACCCAAACACATATGTGTCCAACTTCTACACATCTGTGAAAGGTTTTCCCTTGATTTATTGCAACGAACTACAATATTTAAGTATTTATGTAGCGGCCATCATTCATATCATGTAAGCTCCTCGCTTACTATGTTTACCACCTTCCCTCACATCATCTTCAGTAGAATAACCAAATCAATCTTGGGAAAAGCCAGGGAACAGACCCCCAAACTGGGCACATGTGCTAGTCCATACCTTCTTAGCCCAGTTTGAGTTAATTCCTTCACACAATACATTTAGTTATCAAGTCTGTTAGTCTCAGACAACCTCTTTAGACAAGCAGATATATGCTATGAGAGGGAAATAAAATTGCCAAAGTAGGCAAAACGAAAAGATAGAAGAGAGGATCAGCAGAAAGCAAAAAATCAGTTCATCCTCCACTCTTCATCACGCTTTCATTACATGCTTAAGCCTGTATTCATTCTGATGCTATCACAACGATTTAGATCAAATCTTTGTGTACCATTACAAGTAGGACCTCTGGAAAAATTTGATCCATTACATTCTTGTTCCCATGGTGGCACTGCAAAAAAATGACACTGTAGCCACTACCTGTCTGCATCATCAGGAACAGTCCCATGTATCACAATCAGCTCTCCAGGAACAAGACCACCAAGTATTGTCCCAACATAGGGAATGATCTAAAAGAGGGGAAAAAGAGAAGAAAAAATAACATTTTGTGACGAAGGCAAGAAAATCCACAACAGTTTAAAAAATAATATTCTCATATTTAATTATGTGGTGCTCTAGCACATTAAAAAGAAACACAAGTAGCATTTCATTTCAAAGAAACAACAGAAAAACACTAAATACCCACCAAGATGGAAAGGAAAAACCCAGCAGATTTTCACCTAAACCAAGCTTCTCAGATAAAATTAAAACTAAAATTTCCGATTTCCATTCCTAGTTCTCAAACAAAAAGTGGTAATATTTTATTGCCTCACTTTTAATAAAGACGATTCACTTCAAATTAGGTCATTACCAACCGCTAAACATTATCAGCCCTTTGCTGGTAGCAGGAGGCACCTTCCACAGCCCTTCTGACCCCAGACTGCAGCTGCCTCTTCATTTGCTCTTGCTCCAGTGTGGAAAATAGTGATGGGAAAACAATAAACTATGTCACAGACTGACTTCTTGGTAAAACCTACAAGACAAACACACCAGAATACCTCATCCTAATGAGTTAAGAATGGCAAGGTACACTGAAACAGCCCTGATCACAGTTCTCGGTCTTTATGGTATCTACGGTACAGAGTATAGCTCAGAGCCTGCCTGTTTTCCCTTCTCTATCAATAGCTGCAGAAGGGAAGACATGCAGGTTACACTAAACGGAAAAGACAACACAGTAGCAGTTGTTGAGCCATATGAGGGGACATATTAGTTAAAATAAAAACCCTAAACACTTTGGTATGGCTCTCTGGCAAAGGCTCAGACGTGCTGATAGAAGCCCTACCCTGAGCATCAGCTAGTGCACCCAGAATTTCAGAGAGGGAAGGGAAGCACCTTCACAGAAAACTGTGGAAGTTCACAGGGCACTGCTCTGAAAGCAAAGCTGTAAGTCTGTATCTCATCACATGTGCTTTAGATTGAAAAAGCAAGTAAAAGTTAGCAAATGTTGCATTTTCTTTGGTTAACAGATAAAAATTTCTGCCAAGATTTTTTTCTGTTGTGGTCTGCCCCCCCTTCCTCACCCCCCCAATTCCTGATCTGTGGAAGAGTGTATAAGGTTTTAGGACACCTTCGAAATGAAACATCAACCACAAACAAGAATTCCAGCAATATAAAAACAAAAAAAAAAGATGAACAGACTGGAAATACTATTCTTAAATAGAATATTAGACCGTAAAAGGACAAGTAGAGATTTTTATATTTAAAATATACATATATCATCATGCCAAAGAGGAAGATATGAAAATAGGAAAAGCGGATGTGTTTGCTGACACATATTCTTGTGAATTTGTGAAGAGGGAAGGAGGGAATAACAGCAAAAATTGTCTAAATCCAGAGTGTTGATCGTTTCTGCTGGTAGATACACAACCTTTTCTGCCCTCTCTCCCCTTCTCAGCTCCTTATACAAAACCTAATTTCAAGTCACCTTCTATATCAGGCAAAACAGACTTAAAGAACTTGATTTTCAAGAATAAGCTCACAAATGGTCAAGCTGTTTTAAACTTTGTGTATTTTAATTGGTTTAAGCAGGTGCAGCAGAGGAGGATCAAATTGAGAAATTAAGTGCTAAAAGTGAAGGAATAAATCAGCCGAAATCCCTTTGCTTACTGGTAGTAGCTTGGTTCCTTAACATATAAGCTGTACACAAAAGGCTCATTTTTGTTCAAAGAATAAGAACAGAAACAATAAATAATAAAAAAAAATATATCCTGATTATTTTAGTGTTAACACACTACTCCTTAGGGGAAGCAGTTCTGAGTAATGCAGTAGAGTAGTAAATTACTGGTTCAGTCTTCACAGACAAACCAGAGAAACATAGAGACACAGGTTAGTGATGCTGGAACTTAACCACGCTAGTGGATCAAAGTTATTTACCCCTGGAAGAGAAGCTGTGGCAAAAAAACACTCCTTTACGTTCAAAAGGATGCATTTATTTAAGAGGAAAGGAAGTTGGTCCATCAGCTCTTCAGAAGCTCAGACATGGAATCTACAGGGCCATAATAGAGCATTTCCTGGGAGCAATACTATACACTTAATGAGGTCCTGTCATCATAGAATGTGCCTGTAATTTCCTCACATCAAGATGTTCTTCTACTAATGTTTCCTCATTTATTAAGAGTAATGCTTGCAACATCACATGACCTACCAACATTCGAGCTTTCTTCCAGACCTTCAAAAATTACTTTTAAAGCCAATTGGGTCAATGTCAGCTGATTTAGAGAGGTCTCAAAGATAGAGTTCTTTCTTATATCTGCCAGCTTTCATAAAACAAGAGGACAGATGATGGTCTTCGAGAGGAAAGGACTGGGATAACACAGCTTCCGTCTAGCTTGCTGGGTAGCGGACGGCTGCCTCATCAGACAGGGCATGACATTTCTTGCTAGATGAGTGGAGTAAAGGGCATAATAGAAGAAAGCAGAATTTTCTGGATGATTCAGACCAATATAGTGAAAATATACATCTTGGACTCAAAACTGTAACAAAGCTCTAAAGTTTTTGCTACCTATGGAAAACTTCATTGAAACGGTGAAGCTTTCATTGCCTGTCTTCCTCCATCCCTGCTACATTCATCCTGTAGTATCACACAGGTGGTAGAATCACAGAAGGGCTGAGGTTGGATGACACCTCTGATGTCTCTAGCCAAATGTCTTCATCAAAGCAAGGGCAGATAGAGCAGGCTGCTCATGGCCTTGTCTGAAGGCTGCCTTTAGGTCCTCTGCACAATTTTTCACAACTCTGCCTCCATATTCCAATCCCAAATACTCATTCTTATTCTCACCTTAGGCTCTTGACCCCTAAGCTCTAGTTTACCCCTTTATATTCTCCAGCCTGGTCTTGTCATTCACCATACTCATCAGTCCCCTTGCAGCCACTCAATTTGGCTGAACTCCTACTCTCTCCCTTACAGAGATTATTTGTCCTAAAAACCTCCTAATTCTTCTCTTCACACCTCCCCTTACACCAAAATCCCCACCTACCAATTTGCACCCTCCCTTTCCTTTTGCAGTTCAGTCCTTCCTAATTAATTTCCACACAGCTTTCCTTCCTCTCCCAGCTGAGTTTTTGTGAAGAAGGTTGAAGGTATTCCCTCATCACCCCTCACTCTTTCCACTTTGCAAGCATTGAAGGTACAGTGGGATTGAGCACTCAGATCCTCTGAGGGCACAGGTGTGTATCAGTGCAAAGCTGCAATAGGTAAGGAAGTCCTGCGCAGGTCTGCACTCCTGTACACTCCACATAAGATACTGGACAGACTTTAATATTTTTCAAGAGTGTTAAAAGCACAGGGTGTTAAAAGAAGTACTATTTCCTGCAGGCTCAAAGCAATCACCTTGTTAAAGATACAACGAAAAACACAGCTCCAGCCAACCACTTTAGCCACTCGCCAGTGTCAGGCCACTGTCCCAGATCATGAGAATGCTAGAGCTTTTCAGAGAAAGTCTCCAGACTCTAAGCTAGGCAAACAATGTTCTGTCAAATCCACTCTCTGCAGTTGCTGAATCATGTTAGCTCAAGTCTTACCCACAAAACAGGATTGTAAGGTAAGAAACCAACTACTGAAAAAGATGCCAAGTTTAATTGTTCAGACTGAAGTTACATACACCATAAAAAATACATTTCATGAGTGCTGCCAGGTAGCACCCATGTTCACAGAGAATTAAGAGTAAAAACACTGTTTGTCATATTTTCATCTTTGATCCAGCATATTCTGCAAAAATGCCAGGCATCCACATAAGCTATGTATGAAAAATGATTACCCTCCAAGGATGACAGAACTTCCTTCATATTTTAGAAGTCCTGCGCAGTAAGTGTCCATTTGCTTACAGCACAATTTCTAAACATCATCAGCAACCAGTGTCACCTGTGACCTTCTCCCTCAAATAACCTAAGCAATGCAAAGAGCTCTCAGTAACACCCCTCACTGTGCAAAACAGTAGGAGTAGTAACTATTGACATAGACCAGCAAAGTCCCTTTTCCCAAGGGAAAAGTTGTTAACACGACAGGGGAGTTACCGGGTGACTGACTGTCTTCTGCGGTCCATCCAAGGACATCATCTTCCCTCCTCCAGTTTGAGTTTGTTAGTTCTGTGTGACCACTGCTGAAGTGTATTTAAAAGACTCACTGGTCGGGCAGCACCAAAGCAGGGATCCCTTCGAAAAAAAAAAAAAAACAACACCAAAATTTGAAAGAAACAAAGTGATGCTACAGAAAGTGTAATTCTCCAAGGTATAACTTTAAAGAGCACAGGAAACAATACAAACCTTTATCCTTTCCACGGAATTAGCTGGAGTTTTGAGATACAAAAAATGAAAGGCTTGCTTAAAGACATAAGGTGCCACTCTAACAAGGGACAGTGCACACGGGTACACAGTGTCATCAGCAGCTTCCCGAGATTCTAAAACAGAAGACCTCGTAAAAATCATGATCGTACAGGGGAACACTGAAAATTCAATGCCCTTCAGCAGGGTCCTAATAGCTCTATGTTTGCAGCTGACCCCTGCCTGCAGACAGGGAAAAGATACACAGGATGAAGGCAGGTATTCCAAGTCAAGCAAACAATCATTTCCCTTTAACACTTTCTGTGCTATCCCCAAATTTCCCAAGGCAGACAAGTCCTAGGGGCTGAACTTGCTGTTTCCACTTCTATCTCATATTAAGTTAAGAGATGCCAGGCAAAGACACAGCAGGGAAGTAAAGGGTGTTCTATGTTTCTTCCTCCAGCACACATAATCCCCGAACTCCACAAATAACTACCCTTGCATTAAATGCACAGCATCAATAAGAAACGAAACAACAGCTCGTGAGTATATCCAGCTACACTGTCACTTCTTTAGCAAATCTTCTAATGAAGTGACCAAAATTCAGGGCCCAACTGGGACCACTAATTATTTCTTGCACATTCCAAAGAAACAACTTAAGGTAGCATGCAAACTGTGTGATTATAATGGGGACACGGGGAAACAGCCAAAGGCAAGGGTTCTAGCCTCATTACTGTGTGACAGCTGCTAGCAACATTAGAAGAATAAAATAAAATACTACCCACAACCAACCCAAATACCCAAGGTCTGTGACCTGTCCCACAGGGCCCTGGGGTTGATTTTCTGCAATGATTCACCAACAGAGTGGCCACTGCAACACGTGGCTTAACTTGTGGGAGATTTGCACCAGGAGGTTATTAATTCTCCTACCTAAGACAGGTGTCCAGAACGCAATTGAGAGAACATCAAGGTGCCTGTGCTGCAGAACTGTTTTGCCTCTTTGATCTTTCGAGATACCACCATCAACTCACAGCAGGAATATGCAAAGGCAGCCAAATTTCATAGCTTTCATTTTCAAAAGGAGAAAATCAAGACCAAAGCAAACAATAATTTTAACTTTGGTACTGGAAAGTGAAACAGCAGACCCCGAAAAAATAAAACCTAGACCTACAACTCAGTGTGCAGTAGCCCATTAACTGAACTTCCCTGGGTGTGCAACAGCAACCTAAATCCTGCTGAAAGAGGATCCTGGAACAGAACTGACTGTCAGTCTTGGCAGACTAGGTGGCACTATGGCAAAGTGATATGTTAAAGGGGTTTCTGTTCAGTTATTAGCTTTTTTTTTTAAAGGTCACAATAATAAGGGAAAGCTGCAGTTCAGGCGCTGTTTGATAAAACAGGAGATGGGCATGCAACTGCCAGGCTCTCCCACAACCTTCTGTCAGATGAACCACTGTCAGTAGATTACACCAACCTTAACCCTTCAAAAAAAAATTGAGTTTTTATGACTATACTTTTAGAACTGGAAAAGATAAGTACATTTTCCTGTTACCTCCTGCATTGCAAAGCAGCTGGAAACTTCTTCAACAGAAAAACAGGAAAACATAAAGGCCAACAACCAACTATTATGCTATCCTAGTGACATGCAGAAAGCGTCTTTCGTAAGGGTAACTCAGGTCAGGCTTTCTAAGCACAGTTAGGTTTTACAGCAAGGAAAACAATACTTTTGCAAAGAGAATAAGCGAGATANGCCGTTCCCTGGGGCTGTGCCTGGCCTCGCCTCAGCCGCGGGTAGACGGCTTCCACGCGGGGGCGGGGGCCGCCTGGCACCGCGGGCGCCTTTGACGGGACCCGGCGAGGAGGGCTGCGGAGGAGACCGCGCCGTTTCTCGGCCGGCTCCCGAACAGGGCCCAGGAGGTGTCTTGAGGGCGCGGCTAGGCCCGACCCACGGCTCCAGCCCACTCTGGGCCTTGCAGGAAGCAGTGCATGCAGCAGTAATAAGTCAGAATGGTATTCAGTCACACTTCTCACAAAGATCATTTCAATACCTTAGCTACATAATACCCAATCTTATATTTTACAGTTAACCAGCACAAAAAAATACAACAAAAGAAAGAAACCCACCCAAAACCACCACCATACTAACTCATATCTACTTGCAAGAGCTCTGCTAATAGTTGTAGGATAACTGCTTTAAAGGGTACATCAGATTTGATAGATTTGAAAAATTCATTCATAGGAATTAACATTATTTTGAGGAGAACTGTAGAAATGAGCTATTGAGATTAAAGAGCAGCAAAGCAGATTGCTTGGGGAAAGATACTT
>VWZK01000519.1:55542-87567 GCA_013396935.1 Baryphthengus martii
TTTTTTAAAGGTCACAATAATAAGGGAAAGCTGCAGTTCAGGCGCTGTTTGATAAAACAGGAGATGGGCATGCAACTGTCAGGCTCTCCCACAATCTTCTGTCAGATGAACCACTGTCAGTAGATTACACCAACCTTAACCCTTCAAAAAAAATTGAGTTTTTATGACTATACTTTTAGAACTGGAAAAGATAAGTACATTTTCCTGTTACCTCCTGCATTGCAAAGCAGCTGGAAACTTCTTCAACAGAAAAACAGGAAAACATAAAGGCCAACAACCAACTATTATGCTATCCTAGTGACATGCAGAAAACGTCTTTCGTAAGGGTAACTCAGGTCAGGCTTTCTAAGCACAGTTAGGTTTTACAGCAAGGAAAACAATACTTTTGCAAAGAGAATAAGCGAGATACAGAATCACAAAATGTTACTGGATATCTGCAAGCAATTAAAGTACAAAACACCAGTGGCGTCTCCCGGCTATGAATTCAACACTACAACACACCAGAAGGACATGGGACTAGTTTACCACGGTACCTCGGCCACCTCACCCTCAACGAGCTCCGGGGGAAGCCGCAGCCCCACAGAGAGCCTCCTCCAGCCGGGCCCTCCTCAGCCCCGCCGGGAGCAGCCCCTTCACCCCGGCGCCGGGTGCGAAGAAGGGGCTATTACTACTTCTACCCCCCGCTTTCCTCCTAAAGCGTCGCTCCCTCTTTCTCCGCACAATTTACCTCCGCGACTAGTAACGCGTGGAAACCCGCGGGCAGANAGCACAAAAAAATACAATAAAAGAAAGAAACCCACCCAAAACCACCACCATACTAACTCATATCTACTTGCAAGAGCTCTGCTAATAGTTGTAGGATAACTGCTTTAAAGGGTACATCAGATTTGATAGATTTGAAAAATTCATTCATAGGAATTAACATTATTTTGAGGAGAACTGTAGAAATGAGCTATTGAGATTAAAGAGCAGCAAAGCAGATTGCTTGGGGAAAGATACTTTAGACTCATGCATGATTTTGAGAGAGGACTGACTGTTGTCTATGGTTGGGTGATAGCTAAAAACTTACTATTGAATTGTTCTACAAAATTTCATTGCACTTGCTTTACAAGAGAATAAAGAAAAGGTTTTAGAGCCTGAACTACCACTTAGTTTTCCTTTGAAGCTATTGTTGCAGGTGTTCTAGTTTAAAGACGAGAAAGTTTCTATAAAAACAGACTGACAGAAGTACGTGAAATGCCTTAACTTCCCAGTACTAGAAAGCAACTGCAAAGCAGGTGTCAAAGAGGGACAGAAAAGATGCTGAAGAGCTGGAATAAAAAAGTGGTGAGGCTGAGAGGCGGAGCAATAAATGGAAGTATTTTTGGAGGAACCAGAGAAAATAAAGTTTTACTAGTTACTTTACTGGCTGAGAGCTTCTACTTTTGGGAAGAAACAATCCAAAGGAAATACAGCAATTTGAAGCATGCAGCTGTTCTTCGCTGAAGCAGAACAGCTGTTTGATTAACATGCTGATCACCTCTTTGAAGGCCGAGTCATAGGCAGTTTATGAAATTTGCAGGAAAATCCCTATTTCAGCTCCCAACCTAATGCGCCATTGGCAATGAGTCAGCTGGATTAGAGCTCAAGTAGCCTTGCACTACACTGCAGTTGTTTTGTTAATGCAGTATCATTCTTCCTGCTGATTTCTTGTGACTGCTCTTTTTAGCAACATATACTAATGGCAGTCATGACAGCAAAGTCTTCCCTTATTTCCATGGTCCATGTCCTAATTCAGACTTTTCCTTTCAAAGCTATAATTTGATGTATACACAACCGTTGCTGGGACTGTGTGTTAACCTGTCAGCATAGTCTCACTTCCCATGTTCCAGCAGGATTTTGCTTGCTGGGGAAACAGAAGTGCTTTGTCAAGACAGAGACAGACAATTTCAGCTGAAGCAAATTTAGCAGCTATTCTCGGCCAAAAGGTAGAATTTGAGGGAGGACTCTGTTACCCCTGATCTAAGATTCTGACAGCAACACAGGCCATACTACTAACAGTTAAAGCCTGCCCAGAAATCTAGGAAATTTGAAGTAAACCGATGACCTGGCACTTTTTTTAACCCCTTCTCATGCATGCAGTCAGTCAGGTGGCTTAACAAACATCACTTTATTGGACAGAAAAAGAGTACAACCACAGACTATTTTGAGCCCTCCTGAAATTTCTTGGTAAAGGAGCTGCTATGTTTGCTCTTTCCGTCTTGCAGTAAACACCTCATCTTATATCTGCCCTTCTCCAAAGCAGAGGCTGGTGCCTTCCCTGCTGGGCAGCAAGGCTGCATCCAAACTGTACCATACCCAGCAAGCAGCACTGCAAGGCCTTTGTGAGTCATTCCAGCAGTGCTCTGGCTCTGCTAGCCGCCTTAGCAACCTGCTGCCATTCAGCTACCTGCTCCTGCCCTCCAGTTCCTCCCGCTTTTCAGCAGAGTGCCACAAAGTACGTGATGAAATGCTATCCTACCTCCTCAAAGGAGAAGTCTTTAGCAGACCCCTGTCCTTGCATCCCAGGTTATAACCCGTACCTCTCAGGGCCGCAAGTCACTGCCCCAAGGTTAGAGTGACGGCGTACGCAGTCATATTTTATACACAGTTCCAATTATAAAATTTCCAGCCGTTAACGGTGAGATATTTAAAAAAGAGAAATCTCTTGACTTCACAAAAGTAAACACATCTCAAAACCTCTCATGGTTTTTTGTTTTTTTTTTTCAACTCTCTTCATCTCCACAATTCAAAACATGTTTCTTCCCTTTCTGTAAGAGGTTGTCTTTCCTTTAGGCCTGTCCAGCACTTTCTGTATAGGTTACTTGCAGCTTCTCAACATTCGGATATGCTTATTTACTTTTCTTCCGAGATTATGTACCAAAAAAGCCCAAAGTTACACCGATTTTAGTCTAGGGGTAAGGTTGGCTGCCCCGCTGGCTACATTTGTCCTTTTTCTGATGCATACCGTACTGTAACAGTGTCCTAAGTACTACTGTTGTTTTGAGGGTGATACAAAACATCTATGGTCTGACAGAGATAAAACTGGCTGTACCATATCAAGTGGAAGGGTCACGTACCCATGACCATTACAGATGGTGGCCAACACAAGCTGCCTAGAAGAGCAGAGAACCAAGGCACGCACACAGTACAACACACTCAGCTTCTGACCATCAACCATTTAAGACTTTCTGAGCCAAAGGTTACAACTGCGCCATCTTACTGAATAAGCAGACCACGAATTTGCCTAGTTCATTTCTAGATCAATGACACTATTTTTGGGCCTCCACAACGATTCATGGCAGCATGTAGTATATTTTAATGAATCATGTCTGAATATGCAGTAAAAAAATGCTGTCCAGAAGCAGAAGCTTCTCCCCACTGTACAGACTGCTTATATATAACACACCACTACAACCATTCAATATTAATAATCTCAATAGCTCTCTGCAGGTCTTAGCAAGAGTCCCTAACAGGTTAGTTGGCTTGTCCTCACCTAGAGCTGATGGATACACACATTATCTAGCTTTGCAGTGAGGCCATCAAAGTAGGCTACTAGTGCCTGTTAAGAAACCAACCCTGTGGAAGTTACTCTCAGCTAATATTTTTTTTATATTGTCGTGTGGTACCAGAATAACCGTAATCTTATCCCCTAGATAATACAGTACTACAGGCCACAGGGGTAAAGTCTGTAGTACGCTGTACTACTCAGCAGAAATTTTATGTGGAAGGACTTCGTATGATCTCAAAAGTCTGACGTGTCTTCCATAGCTTTAGTGGAGCTGTTAGCGCATTGGAGCGTTTTCCAATGGAAAAGCTTAAAATGCTACTGCTACTTCAGAAACTAGTAGGTAATCTTTTTTTTGTTGTTGTTGCAATGCCTGCTTTTTAAAGCAAAATGTTGAATAAAAGCATAAGAGCAAACAAGATATAGATTAGATATAGGGGCCAAAGGACAAATGATTTACAGAGAAGTCAGTGGTCCTTTTGAAAACAAATTATAGGCCATATAACCCTTAAAACATACTCGTCCCTTCTTTTTAAAATTGGTGACGCAGCACTCTAGGACTCTGAAAGTAGTCAAGATCACTTCTTCATTTGCATTGCAATAAATACTAGAGCAAACCTGTGCCTATGTCTGTCCCGTCTGCCCCTCCAAAAGATGACTGTGCCACAGTCTACACAAACACAGCCTCAGTTCCTACCTACCTACAGAGATAAAAACCAAGAAACATCACACATCTCTGCAAAACAAAGAACCGTGCAACGTTCTCCCAACTAGAGACTGTGACCAAACCCCTGATCCCTAGAACTACACTGTCATCCTCGCTGCAGTTGCCCCAGGATCTCCCTGGAGGGTCTTCTCTGCAGTTACAGCAGGGCTTGCCCTCAGCCTTGTATTTTCAAAGGAGAATTGAGAGGCTTGCAGTATCACCTCTCACCACGAGATGGTAGGTCTTTTATGATGGTTAGAGGGGAATAGGCTTTTAACAGGCTTTTTGAGTTGCTGAACTTCTCAGTTTCAGAGAAAGCAGATACAACAGTAAATTAAGACCAAAAAAAAAAAAATCATCTAAAAAGCTGTTTATGGTTTCGTGAATGAACCGAAGCTTTAGAGGAGGAAGGGAGGACCACATATATTGGACACAAACATAAAAAAAACCCCTCAGCTTAGACTTAAGATATTGTTGCCAGCATAAGGATTTGGGTGCCCCTTTTTTATTCTTATCCCGACTCTTTCTGTTAAGAAACTTTTTTGTTGTGTAAACATGTTTTATGTCATCAACAACATGAAACTTTTGTTATTTTTGGAGACAAAAAGCATTCCCAAACTATTTGGAAATTTTGAAGAAAATTCACAATTTTAAAAAGCACTTTCATGTGGATTCATAAAGTTGCATATCTGTCTCACGCTGTACACAGAACATATTTGTTACCAAAGTTACTAACACATTTGGCCTTGTTTCTGGAATTGTCTCAAAAAAAAAAAGGTTGAAAGATGCAGCTGTAAATAAGATTTTCAGTCAAGGAAACTACTTCTGTACACACATCAGAGGAAAGAGTTAACACCATAAACATTACTTCTCACCAATTATTTCTGACAGAAGGTACTTCTTTTTCATCTGTTCTCCAATTTTAATCCTCGTCTTTGTAGCACTGTGAAGGCCAGTAAACAAAGCCTGACCAAATCCAATACACCAATACTATTTCATGTCAGAGTTCGAAAAGGCTAAATCCAACCTTGCTGATCCTATCCTAACAAGATTTGCACTTCTCTTTTTCACATTTAAGATTCTCATGTGACTCTCATTCCCACAGTAACAAATGCCCATTTACCCCAACGACTTGCCTTTGAAATCAAGAATTACTGCTTTACAAAGGTAAAATACCAAGATCAAATCAACTAGCAAAACTTCCTGGCTGTTTAATTGCCCCCCTCCAGCCCCCAACAGAGGAGCTTTTCCCAAGTCTGTCAGCTTGTCTTTGCCATCAGTCTCTGGTAAGATGGAGTCTGTCCCAGTCCTTGGCAAGGGTACAGGAAAACAAATACCATAGACTCCATCTTTCCAAATAAATTCTTCTTGGTGCTGCTCATATTCAGCCTGTCTGAGCAGTAGATTCACATGTTCCCTACCCAGCTAAGGTCAACAAGTGACTGTAGCCATGCAATCAGGACTAGCGGAGCTCAGAGGCTAGGAAAAACACTTCTCTGTCAAAACAGGCCATGAGCCTAAGATCTTATTTAATGTCACTCTGCCCTAGTGTCCAAAACTGACCCAAAGCTGAAGACTAACAAAATATATTGAAATTAGTTATGAATAACTAATTGCTTTTCCATCACAGGCAGAAGAACATGATATGCTGCAAAAATTACAGAAGTAGGCTGCTTTTTAAATTATTATAAATGCCATAGACTTCCTTTGACCTTGGTTAAACAATTCTGCTCTCTGACAAATAATTTCCAACTATGTCTAGCCACAAGTCAGCAGTGTTACCCGAACTTAAACCACCATAAGGCAGAATTTACTTTTTTTTTCCCACTTGCTAACAGCTTGACTTGGAACTGTGGGAGGCAGCCAGTTTGAGACAGTGAAAAATATGCAGTGTCTTGCATGAAGCGCTGCCCAGACTGAGTTGCAGCTCTCCATTATTTTGTAGTGATTCAGGAGGAAGTATGGTTGACAGTTTCTGTACAAGCACCTGGGGCCATGTTGACTACTCTTTCATTTATGGTAGGCTTGCAAAGGACAGCCCCAAACCCCTCTTGCATTCCTCTTCACAGATCAAAGGAAAATGCACACAGTGAGTATGGCAACTGGATGCTGTCACCATTTTCTTGAAGACACCTCATAGTCGACCTAACAGCAAAACTAGGGGCTCCTGGAGCACAGGACTGTACTTTTGCTGTTCAAGAACAGTTACTACGCTCATCATGTCTCAGATAAAGCTGCAGGAATATGGGATATTAAATAATTCTCATTAAATTCTTATTCTTATTAAAGGTTATAGTGTTTTGGACATCATGAAAACTAAAGTGGGTGGGAAGGGCCACTGATTATCCTGCAGGCACAGAGATGGCAGCCAAAGAACTGGAAAGCCCTGAAGGGAGAGCGGGTCTCATACAGAAATAGGAGAAAGATGTAATTGGAACAAACCTCACAGTCTAGTAGAGGCTTTTCAGTGATTCTCTAACCTTCATTATCATATTGGTTATCATTTCAGGAAGAGTTCACTCAGTGTAGGTTTCATACCTCTCTAAAGTTAGTAACTCCACTGCAAGTTTCTAGATAAACGTCTTTGTTCATCATTATAAAAAAAAATTGACTCATTTTTCATATGGAAATGATAAAAAAGTGCATCTTCCTTTCTTGAACAGCAGTATCTGTTGCAAACACAGGTGCTTTAAGATGCCATGAATCTTGTCTACAAGAAGTTTTTTTACACAGCACAACTAGTTGATAGTTCAGTGGTTCCAAGGTGACTGGTGAGAAGTAAAACAGCTGTTTTCCTAGCTATAATAAAAACAAAGACAATAAAGTCAAACATTGACAGTCTGTATTTCTTCTAAAAATAGTATACATTAGAACAGAAGATATAAGAATAAACTGAACATTCAGACCAAATATCTTGTACACAGATATAAAACTAAAAAAAGTGTGTACATCTCAATTTATGCCATACAAAGAGGGAGAAAAAATATTTCAAGTATATAATGAGTAATCCAGTGTGTGCTGAAGTTTAAGGCTAACATTTTCAACCTTCAGTGTTGAATTTATACAGAATCCACCTATGAACTCTCAGAAGCAGCTTTATTTCCATCAGACATGAATCCTTGCAACTGACATTGACTTTTCAAGAGCTTCAAGGGATCAGAACATGTTTCCAGAAGACAACTGAGTTTCTTCAAAATTTCACAAGTTTTATCCAGAAAACAGGAAAAGGGCTAGATCTCAATTGAACACCTTAATTCAGAAACGCTGCTGCACGATTTCATATTCCCATTGTAAGTCTTTGTTGAGGGCTCCAGCTCTTTGCTGGTTTGGATATATCAAAGCAGAACATAATACCACACACACATCTAGCTGTGGTATGTTATGGGAGACAAAAGCCGTTGGTGTACATGCCAGCACTCATCAGTCAGAAGAACAATTTAACACACAGACACATGATCCTAAATCATGCATATAGTAGGCCCAAGGTATGGGGATTATGTTGGACAAGCTGCATTATGAGCTATCTGCACAAAAAGAGTGGTTGCCTCTGTAGGAATTGAAAATAGCAGGCAGCCCAGCCACAGCAATAGTACTCAAAGCTGATTCTAGAGCTCCTCACTAAAGACAGAAGATTATTTGCAAGAGAGAGTTGACAGACCTTCAAATTTAGGTCAGTCTTTTCACCTTGAAACTAGATCTTCAGCTTCTTGAAGTCACTAAAATAAAGCTACTTTATGTCACCTCAGAAATAGTGCCCAACACTGAAAATGTTAGTCTTTACTTTTAGCTCCTCTGTAACCATATCACTCTGTAGCTATACTATAGTATTACTAGAGGTCCCTTTTCATCGTCTTACAGTAAGAAAATCAGTATACAGCATCAGACTTCCCTCAGCTTTGCTACTAATTCTTAGTAATTTCTACTTGAGAAAAGTAAACAGTGCATCAACCTGTACCCTGTTCTAGCTTTGCCCCACATCTTGAGGTACTGTTCACCAGTCCTTTGGTATATACACCTATATACATATTAGTATCATCTGAGATGCTTTTAGTAAGGGTAACAACTAGAAGTATTTTTTAAGTCACGACATTTTTGTGTGTGGCTTTATAGCTATAAGTACTTTATATATCGTATTGTATAACTGATTTTTTAGGAGTATTTTCAAACCATTAGAACGCAGAAGAATGGTAGGAAAAAGACCAATTTCTAAAATGTTTAAAACAGTGTAATACAGAGTATCCAAATTCTTTGAGAAGCATCAGTGTAAACCACCATAAGTGCTTTAATAACCATCCACCTGGACTTCAGATGAATTTACCTGTTATTCTCTCATTAGAGTGGCTTTAATCAATACATAAACTTGTGCTAGTTGCTCGCCAGTGTGCAGTACTTTAGTGTGGGACAGAAAATAGGTCAACCCACAGGATCATAAAGAAAACCACAGCCTGTGAAAAGGGAAGTTATACTCAATGCTAAGGATATGCTGTGGGTGAGGGAGTAGCTGTCACCTCATACTGCAAAGCGAGGGGCATTTGAGATAAATAGATAAATGCACTCGGAGTGCATACTGTCTTCAAAACTTTGGAAAATAATTTTAAGTATAAAACACTTAAATTGGGTTTTTTGGTCCCTAGTGGTTATGGACTGGAAATTCTCTCTGAATTGCAAGATTTCTTCTATAGCACATACATGGCCTATGGGCAAATAATTATTTTATTTAACATCTATTCTTGTTTATAAAAGAGATTTAAATCTTAATTTGCTGGAATGCCATGCTGAAACACTGAATTAATTGCAACATGCAAATCCAAACTGCTGCTTGGAACACTGAGGTGTTCCTGTGCCAAAAACAGTGTCATAAAGCTGAAAAAAACAACATTAAAAGGAAGAAAAAAACCAAAGCACCTCATCTTCTACTAGGTAGAACATATAAAATTGTGGAAGGGCTGTCAGAAAGACCAAGGGACTTGCCTTCCAATTGTGGCTTTCCCAATAGCAACAGCACACAACTGACATGGTTGACAACTGCTGCAGTAAAACCAGTGGTCTGGCTTTTTCATTCCTCTTCTGCTTAGGAAGCCTACGAACAGCAGCAAGCAACTGAAGGCATTTGTAGACTCAAGAACACAACCTGCATTATTCCATCCATTTTTGGAAGGTTATCGTTGCAACCCTGAGGGCACAGAACATATGTATGTGTATATAGTATGTAAAGGTTACACAGCATACAAACCGTCGGTACAGGCTCTCTTTCTCTTGCAAGGAAAACTTGCCATGTACTAGTGGCAGCTAGTCCCAGCATTTAACACATACAGACTAACAGCTTTCTTTGACTTAGAAGTCATTCTGGTAAGTTCTGTTCCCTCTCTTGGGCCATTCCTCCTCCACCCATTTCAGCAGCACCTTCACAACATCAATTCTCTTGTAAAATTTACAGAGATCAATCAGCTGCTCCACAGTCCGATCACTGTTTCGTAGCAAGAACTCCAAGGTGGGACTCTGGGGCTTCTGTTCAAGGAAACACAATTCATCGTAAGTCATCCCCCACTTGCTTGCTAAATTTCTCCAGTTTTTCACTGTTGGGTGGCAGGGATCCAGCTTTAGCCTCACTGTGTACAACAAGTCCTCATCATTGAGCATGTCACTGATGGTCGGTGCACGGAATAAGCACAAGGAGCAGGTGCCATTTTCCTTGCAGGTCTTCTTGAGATCTGCAGTGAAAACCATTACATGGGGAGAAATTAGGATCCATTGCTGTGGTTTCACGGGGAACAAAAAGTTAAAAGCACAAAGGGTTGAAGAATATTATCTTCCTTTGAATCATTTCTGAAAATATCAGAATACTGACATGTAATGCCTTTCCTCAATGAAGTACACATGAAATTAACTTTCTAAGACTTCTCTCTTCACTACACTCAGTGGCTATAGTCAAAAGGACAGTAATTTTGAAAGTACTATATTTTTACTTCTATAGAAAAGTAGTTCAATCCAGTGTGTGAGCTGAGATATTCCCCTATTTTGTTTTGGGGAACTGTGTTGCTGCTTTGAGGAATTGTGTTGCTGCTTTGAATCTGCCATAATCCCTACTTAGACAACCGACAGAGTATGTACGCATTATGTGCGCCTTGTATACACGTATAGTAGGATGAAGGAAAAGGTTTTGCACTTCTGAGCTGCTGCCTCCATAACAACATGAAATATTTGCACCAGGAGAAGCTCTTCTGACAGCTGCAAACACAACTAACATTTAGTACTTTAACACAATGAAAAAGTGGCAATGTTTCTTTTCTGTGTAAGGGCTCTTAAAATAAAAACTGTCCCTATTTTAAATGTACATTATGGAAAGGAATAAAGTGCATACTCCTCCATGTGTGAGAAAAATAAAAATACCACATTACTGGAAGTAGGTGGTGATATGTTCTAAAATCTGCATCAAATACCAAAAATTGGCATTTAGAGGTCTCCCACACACAACAGTCATTATCTCCCCAGCACCGTGAAAACTGGTGCTATCAGGCTACATTATATATTAATAACCCATAAAAGCATGTAGAAACCAGTTCTAGTCATACGTCTAGTTAAACACTAATACCGAGACCTTTAACACTGCAGTGGTACAGGGCATTGCTTGAGCATTTTGTCTGCAGATATGACCTTAACATTCCCTGGTCTATTCCAAAGAGTAGTAGATAATGGATGCAGCCTAGAAACACCTTCTAAAGCTTCTCCCTTCCAGATTCATTGTACAGTTTGAAATAGGGAAGCAACAGGTTCTACTTGGGATGAAACTCTTTGAAAAAGGGACACTACAACATGAAAGTCTCTATTACTCAAAAGATTATTTAAAAACAACAGCAGAAAACACTGACGTACAATTTACAAGTGCTGGATGAGTGCTGATCTAAGAGACCTGAACTGTATCTTTGGCAAAGGGCAAACCTGGTAGTTACTGCCACCTACTCATACCGACAACAGCATCTTAAGGTTGTTGGTTTGTTGCGTTTTCTTTTTTTTGTTTGCAGTAATTACTGTCAGATTGTGGGAAAATTCCAGAAAGATCATCAAACTGTGTGCTGAATGTAGCTTCTGCACGCACTTTGTTTTCTGTTTTTAAGGGAAGAACAGGCTATTGTTATTTTTTGTATCACTGCTCATCACCTTGCTTTTTTAGCAGGCCAAAGACAACTTCTTAATTTTCAACAAGTTAGGACGTGCAGCAACAACACTGCTACAGACACATAACTTCATACTTAACTTCAACGTTTATCTTCCCTGTTAAGGGGAAACATGTTCTGATGACATCCTTGCTCGCAAGTATTCCAAAGGCCTTGCAGCCATTCTCTACAGAAGTATGTATGCTAAGTATTCTGTTCTTATGCAACTTGAACTTTTGCTAAAGTGAGACAAAACTTGCTTGCTTCGCGCATACCAAGATTTAGTTATACAAACAAGGCAAAATTAATATAATCAAATCAAAGTTCTAGCTGAGTTCAAGGGCAGGAGAGCACCCTATCTCAATTTCATCTTATTTTGCTTTGCAAGGATGCCAGAGTAAGTTTTATCCTCCAATAGAAGCAGGGAAGAAGGGGTAAAGAAAACACAGGGCGCAGTTATAGGTAAACAAAACTAAACCAACCTGCTTCTTGTGCTTTATCATGTGCAGACTATCAAAAGCATGATAAAAAAATCTTGCTTTTCTAAGATGCCCTGTAAGATACTGATGAGCAAATGATGACCTACACACCTAATTGCATGATCCTAATACTACATGATAAGACAAGCTTCTTTACTAACAGCAAATTCTCAGTTGATCACTGTTAGATTAACAGTGTATCATCCACACGTATTTGGCCCCCACTCCTCAGCAGAGCTAACACAATTACAGGATAAGCCCCTACAGCCTCCTGCCAGCTTCTGCTCTCTTCTGATAGCTGTTTACAGGTTTCTTCCAAAGATGGATGTACTAGATGTATTCGGAAAGCCTAAAATACACTGTATGGTCTGTATTATTGATTACCACCCCGTTAGAACTAAGAGGCAGCTGTAAATGACACTGGTAATGAAGAGAGCTCCACAAGCATTGATTACTCAAGCAGTTCTTAGTTATGACAAACAGCAGTTTTAAAGAAAATCTAGGAATAAAATGTGTAGAACAGTAAAGCTGACATATTACCTGAAAGTGATTCATCAGTATGGTTGTGCGTGTCTTTGTCTTCTGGCTACAAAGCAGAAAACAAATATAAACCAAAATAAATGTATTAGAACACCAGAATAACTATTTGGATAATTTACAAGTGGCAGGAGATCACTCAGAAGAATCCCAAGCTACCTGTAAAGTCAGACAGCTAATATATCTGGTTTTGAGGAATTACTGACAATCTGTAGTCTTTTCAAGCAGTGTGTTCATGCCTTCACTCACAAAACAGCCCTGTTGGTTGTATCCACTGAACAATGTAGTCTTTATTAATGATAGGCTATGGGGTTACATCCTTTGAATAATATGTTCTTAAACACTCAACAGCTGTTCAACAATTCATATGGTTTGATTAAAAAGATTTTTTAAAATGCTTTGCAATTAAAAAAAACCAAGAATTTTGCTTGTACCATGCAGCAGTGAGGAACTGTTTCACTGATCTAAGAAAAGTAGAGGAGGTTTTTTTGTTTAGTTGGGTTCCCCCCCGCCCCCCCCAAACTTCATTACATACATAGGAAGGTTTTCTAGACAACAGGTGGACTTGAACATTTCTGCTGGCTCACGTCTAACCCTCCTCTTGTTTGAAGTAAACATTCCCTCAGCGGCTTTTTGCCTGCTAATTAAACATAATGAAATTATTTAGAAGCTTGAGTCTGCAACACACGTTTTAACATTTCAATTCTACTATTTAGAGAGCAACCTCTAAAAACTGGAAGGACTGCACCTTGATCCTAGGGCTGCGGGGAAGCTGCAGCTGCCCTTACTTTAACTACACAGGTGTGGAGCCAGCTGAAATAGCTTTCTTCTATTGAGGATTTAAAGATTAAAGCAGAAGAGGATTTTCCCTTTACATGCTGCAATAAAGTATTGTTGATTTTTTGTATTGTGTCATTCTTGCAAAACTATCACAGCAGGCTTCTTAACATTTTGCAGGCTGTGCAAGCAAACACAAGTCAACTGGGTAAGAATATAGCGTAATAAGATACCAGCTACACCTTCTTTACTAAAAAAATCCTCTAAAAATAGAATGTAGGCAATTTCAGTTGATGTGGTGAACATGCATACATCCACAGTCCAATTATAAAGAAGGTAAACTACCCCCAAAATATTTAAAGACTTTGTTAGGAAAGGAAAAATTTGCATGCTGTTTTCAGTATTTCTTTATTCTCTGAAAACTGCAAGATCATACATGCAACCTCAATTCACCCCACAAAATGTCTGCCCTCTGCTCAAGATTTAACACTGCGCATGCCACTTGCAACAGAATAATCCTTGCCGTCTTCTAGTAATTTACTTTTCCATTGGTTTTATGTAAGTTTTCTCTGGACAGAGCTTTGTAAACATAAACTTGGCCTTCACGTGACAATATGTGAGCACCCAAAGTTTACGAAAAACTAGATCTGGAGATCCTTATTATACTAATTGTCTCCATTCCCACAAATTCCTTAAAAAGGTAAAATATTACTAGTGCACCCTGAGGAGCAAATCCCTAGAAGGGTAACTCATCTGGAGAATGAGGAGCTGCCCATCACAGCTCAGCCTCCCCTGAGATCTGTTTCAAAAGAAACAATCGAGCAAATAAAAACAAGGAGGCGGGGTGGAGACAAAAAAAAGAGGGAAAAGTAGATACTGTTCACTTAGTTTGCAATAGCTAAGTTGCTGTCCTAAGCTTCTGTGGTGGGTTGACCTCGGCTGAGCGCCAGGTACCCACCAAGTCACTCCATCACTCCCCCGCCGCTTCCCTCAGCATGACAAAGGGGGAGAGAATAAGATGAGAAGAGCCCATAGGGTACAATAAAGGCAGTTTAATAGGAAAAAAGCAAGCCACGCACGCCCAAAGCAAAGCAAAACAAGATCTTGTTCTCAACTTTCCATCAGCAGGTGATGTCTGGCCTTTCCCGGGAAGCAGGGCTCTGGTACTCATAGTGGTTGCTCGGAGGACAAGCATCTTCACAAACGGATGCCCTCACCCTCCTCCTCCTTTCTCTCCCTTTTATGCTTGAGCTGATGCCATAGTGTGGAATATCTCTTTGGTCAGTTTGGCTCAGCTGTCCTGACTGTGTCCCCTCCCAAGATCTTGCCCACCCCATCTCACTGGGCAGGGGGAGGAAGATGTTGGAAAGCCAGCCTTGGTGCTGTGCGAGCGCTGCTCAGCAGCAGTCACAACACCAGCGTCTTATCTGCCTCCCAATACAAAGCCCAGCACCATAAGAGCTGCTCTAGGGAACACTAACTCCAGCTCACCCAAACCCAATAGAGCTTCAGTAACATTTCCCAGACTTTATGAATTCATTCTAGTTCAAACCATATTGTGAAAGCTGAAAACTAAATGCCTTTAAGAGATCTGATTATATTCTTGTGATAAAGAAATAACAGGAGTGGCTAGTACTGCAAAAAGTACAAAGAAAACCAGGGATACTTACCTATGCCATATATCTGTTCTCAAAATTCCTATTTTTACTTATCAGTTACTATCCACTTTCATGAAGTCAGATGCACTCAGGTTTAGTTAAAATCATTTTCTTGTGATGTAATTGCAATAAGACAATGTAGCGTTACTGCCCATGAAATGAAGGCAATAAGCAAGAATATTTTTACTCACAACTAAAATCCAATTAACATCTACAGGTCTAATCAAAGCCATAAACCTATGCCCAGTCTGAAGACAAGCAGAAAGTTTTCCACCTCTGTAGGGTGTTAATGACACCCTAATACACTAAAATATCTTTATAGCGATTCTAAGCTGGCAATAAATGCCCTCTTCTTGATGATGGGAGTGAGACCATTACCTCCATCATCTGTGAAATGCATGTCAAATCCATGCTTGTTTCTGATGAAATTCAGCTGGGCTCTGGCATAAGGAACTCCTTTTCATTCTTTGTTTCATTGCAAAATGTTCACATATCTCTTCTTCAAGTTTTCTGCTCAACCCAAAGAGAATCTAATAGAAAGTCAGCAAATTTCCCTTGAAAGATGGTCACCATGGAGCATGGGGATCACTCGGCGCACCCACAGTGGAGAGAGTTTCCACTGCAGGAAGAAAAGTGTCCCACAGTCAAAACAGAACAAATGCCTCCCCCTAAGGACAAAACACATGGAGTCCAAACCTAGCGTTCCTTACTTCTTCACTTACTCTCTGCCTTGGCTCTATTTGCAGCAGGAAAAAGGGACAGCATGCATGTCAAAGCCTTAACTCTTTGTTGACTCCTTCAGAGCATCTACACACTAATCAAAAACTATTTAAACTACAAAGGACACGTAAATGATTAAACAACCTTCCTATTGCCCTTGTCCACAAAAGCTCTCTTCATTGAACTCTTGACAAGAGAACCTATTTCTGGTCTGGTTTATGGAGTAATTCCATGCTGTCCAGATAGAGTCTGAAAGTGTATTTTTTTTTTAACATACTTATTTAATCAACAGCAACAACTGAGTTCACATTCATGTATCATTTTTCTTACCTGTTGGATTAGGCCAGAATCTGATGTCAGGGTCTTAATGTTCACAGATGCAATTTCCAATGTAACTTGATCTGTTAGGTATTCCTCATCTAAAACAAAGACTGTGAAACACTAGTCTTCCACTCAATTACAAATTTAAATAGTAAGACTATCAATCAGAAATTATCGGTATCTAGCATACAAAATTTAACACCATTATCATAGTCACTGGGAAGCGCTAGATTAAAAGTCCAAAATATTAAATTGGCAGAGACTGCAACAATCATGCAGATATAAAAGAGGTTATATTCTAAATGTTTTCACCCACAAGAACTATCCACGGTGGTGACTGCATTTGTAGTGCGGGTACATTCCCATTTGCTATTTGTTTAGTGGTAAGATCTCATTAAAGAACAATTATCTTTATGACTTGTCAGATAACAGAAAGAACAGGTATTTATTTATCTTAACCAAAAGATTGATCTGAATCTAAGAACTCATCCTTACATTTGCAAGAAAAAAAAAGAAAAAAAAAAATCATGATTTTCCTCTTTTTCTGTTTTTATAAGACTGTTGAAACTTAAAGTCAAACAGTATTCCACTCCCAGCAGGGTAAATGTTTAATAAGGTTCATCTTTATTCTTTATGACTGCAGGTCCAGGGAGGACAACAGCAACAACAACAAAATCAAAAAAACTGTGGCTGAAAATGTAGAATTATGGGCATCAAAATTCCACTTCATTCGTGTGGAAACATTATGCGTGAAATTTGTTCTGTATTGGAGTGGAGGTAGAATTATAATCAAAACATGATGTAAGCATTAAGCCTAATGCTGCAAGATGAAAAGTTCCCTCAGCTCACCTTTAATTCATAATTGGTAGAAGGTGCTATAAACTTTAAGAAGTTATGGCCCCCAAATGGTACATTAATTAACTGATCTATAAAAGCTACATAACAGTCTTCCCGCTCTCCCGACCTGGCCAATGTACTGTCTAGTCAAACATTAAATCTGAAGCAAACATAATTTAGTGTTACACAGAATCAGACCTGCACATCTGTAATACATCTTAGCTCACAGACTCATATTTCTAAGTCTGCATTTTTATAGAAACAGTTGCGAAAAGTCATTCTCAGAAAAAAATAATTCAGTCACGAAAGTGAACAGGCTGTTAAGAGGTATTTGTATCACTTGCAAGTCCAAAGGGGAAATGTCAAGCTATATTAGTACTTATATCTTTTTACACTTGCAAAAGGAAGCAGAAACTAAAATTTAAAATAAACCAAGTTTACTTCTTTTCTCCAGCAATTGCTGAGATTTCTACTTCCTCTCAGCTTTCCTTTCTAAATGAAATGCATTTAAAATATACAATCTCAGATTTAAAACAACTTCAACAAATTTGAAATTTAGAAATTTATCTAATTAATTTTTAGGAGGACCTAATGTGACAAGGGAAATAAAAAACAGGACATGGAAAAGAATGCTGCAAAGAAATTGCTTTAGTGTTAGTAAACAATTTTGAAGGAAGAAACCACCTGTCTGCATATAAACAGAAAGTAGTTTATGCTTTCAAATAGTGTTCATCCCACATTCTCCTTCCCTACTAAGCAGCACTTCTCAGAAGATGCTCATTTCTTTTGCTGGCTCCCTCAAGCCCCAAGAACAGTCTCTAACCTTTCTTTAACCCTGGTGGTATATGGCTCATGCTCTTCAGCAAAAGTTTCCACTGTGACTAGGTTCTGCATTATTTCCTGTGTCTGTCCCCGCTGCAGACCTGCTGTGCAACACAGGATGGAAAATACACTACTTGCAGAGCACTCCTCAAGTGAGCCCCTGCCAGTGCATTCCCTGAACAAAAGTCAACAGTGAAGCCCTGGGTGACAAAAAAAAAAACCAACCCGCATGACAAGGAAACCATAAAGGCTTGTGTAATCCAAGTATTTGACTTCAATGCAATACAGAACCTGTACTCCCTCACTCTATTTTCAGCGAGGAGTGGCAGCAACTTCTGCAGGGTGGACCTATATTAGGTTCCCAAGTAGATGGTTTTGATACCTGCTGAAGGTAAAGATGGCATGAAGAGTTAATTGGTTATAGGGCTAAGAATGCAATCAGAGCCAAGAGACCTGGAAAGCATTTCTGGATTATATTTCTGATAACCTGAAGGCACTGGTAACATCTTCAAAGGCACATTTTAATATTAATATGTCTCTGCCATTTTTTCTCTGAACAGTTTTTTGATGGGACCACTGTATTCTCCCTCCAGACTGAGAACCAAGATGTTCTGATTATAGTTTTAGACCTTTAGATCAAAACTAAAGTTTGAAAGGAAATTTGAAAGGTTATATATACACCAAACTGACCTTAAAAATACAAAAGCTAACCTCACATTTAAAACATAAACATCTAGGAAAAAGTACAAGTATTTCAATCTGTTGGGTAACACCAATGGTTTTATTGCACATAACAACACAGATCTCTGACCCTGAATAGACAGAATTCACAGTACTTACCTTTAGGTACTCCTGTGTCTTGGACAGGATATTTTTCAGTCTGTCACAAAAAGGCAAGAGACATAGATGTTTGTTATTTTGAGTGTAACTGTGCTGAAGAAAGAGTATGTAAAACCGCATAATCATAGTTGCATCTCTTAAACTGCTACTAGTTGATCTGTCTACAATCGGACATTGTAACACTTTTCCCATGTGGAAATTGAGATGTTACTAAGACTATTTTACATTACTCATGCAAAAGTAATAGAGATTGCTGCTTTGCTGCAGTATTTTTAAAGGTATTACTTTTGAGAGTAAAAGCAGAGATTAGGAAAGAAAGTTTGCATTTAAGTAGCCAGATAATCTAGAAAAGGTAAAGCATGCCCGGAGGAATAGATGACTTCAAAAGCTCTTTTAGCAGAGAGACGCTTTTACTAAAATATTACTGTACTGAAAGAAAAACTAAGTATTTCCATTCTGCTCTAAAGATCGTAAACAAGCAAACAGATTAAAGACATCTTGGGGAGGGGGTGGAAATAAACTTTCATTCATCTCAGACATAGCAAGTTTCCCCCACCTTTTAAAAAAACCCTCCCCTTAGCAAAACACAGCATCTAATTTAGTCAATCTACAAAAACAATCACAAAGTATGTATCTTTTATTAAAACCTGTTAACACAAATGCATGTACACAGACTGCAATAATGGATCCCAGTGAAATTTTCAGAGTTCCCTGTTGACTCCCTGTTGCAAAGCTTCAAAAAAGGAAGAAAACATCAAGGCAAAGCAATAGCTTGATCATTTGCCATCCATAAAATAAACCAATTCATTTCAATCTCTTTACACAACTAGAAACTGGTTAACAGTCTTCCCTGGGCTACATGGCACTGTAACTTTTCCTCAGAGTAAACAATCTACAGCAATGCTAAAAACTCTTAAAAGACTTAACAGAATTCTGTATTACTTTTACCTGGTATATTTCTGTCCCAGCATAAGACTGGCATGTTTAATATCCTAAAGACACAAAAAACTTCTCAGGAACGGTTTTACTCTGTTTGCCAGCAAGCACTAGAGCAAGCTGTTTGGTGTCTCCCCAGGTTCACCCATCTCTGCTGGAAGGTACTGCTGTTCAGTCTTGCCTTTCCATGACTTTAACTCATCAGACAAAATTGGTACAGGAAGGAATAATAATTTGATACAATTGAAGTTTTAAGTCTTAGGTGGGTTTTCTTGTCCCTCCAATCCACATAGACAGAAGAATGTCAGCGCCAATCTTTCTTGGTTGTTTTGTTGGTGGCTTTTTTTAATGAAAAGGTGGTACTGTCATAGCCTCTAGAGGCTATCCCATGGACATCTCAGCTGATAACATCCAATTCCGCTGAAGCACCTATTGGTAGTTTTATTGACACTTTAATTGCACAGGGTTAGTACATTAAAATTTGTTTGGATAAGCAAACTCCTATATAGATATGTGCCCAGTTCGAATTAACATCCTTGAATGCTTTACCTCACTTCTGTACTATGTAACTGCAGAGAGCTATTATTTTAACAGTGCTCACCCAGAAAGACATACCATTGTTAAGGAAAGAGTGCTTGGATCTGTATCCTCCACCGGCTCTTTTGCTACATGATCTGCTGGAAATAAGAAAGCTTTATCACTGCATAATCCTCAAAATAGTCCTGTCTGGCAATTCATGTTTTGCTTCTTTGTCTGACCAAGAAAAAGCATAACTATGCAGTCATTACATGCATTATGTCAAATTACGTATCCACAAGAAGCCATGACAAACTAGGAGATATCAGAGGTACTAGCACATAGAGGAAAAACTCAACTATAAGCTAAAAAAAGATAGACTTAAATGAAAATTCTACATTATTCTTAGCTACAAAAAAAATAATCACAAAGTAATTCTGCAATAAAGAGTATAATCCAGCAAACCTGCTAAAAGGCAAGTTTTGTTGTAGTGACAGCATTCCACTCAGAATTCCTCAGAGCAATAATTCAAACAGTAAACATACCCAATACAAGAAAAAATATTATAATAAACAGCAGACAGTAGTACAAAACCTAATAAAAAACATACTTGAGGCAAACACGAATTATTTGTATACAATAGAATCATGAGCTTCAATTATATTAACATCAAAAGGATACAAAAATAAATCATTAGAGTACTTGAAGGGCTATCATTAAATGTCAACCCCTCTGCATCAATGGCTAAATTGACAAGTGATAGTGGGGTGCTGACCAAAAGTGCACACAGAATCTGACACAAATCTCATACAGAGGTCAGGATTCATAAAATCACTCCTGTAATTTAACATCCTCCTACCAATAGCTCGAGGAACCTCTCCTGTTGGTAAGTATCACATTTTCAAAAAATGAAAAGCATTTTAAATTATGTAGTAGGATTTTCACTCCATTTTTATCACTCTTATTCTATAAGCCCTTATACCTACCATAAGTACATATTAAATGTTTTCAGCCACCACCAGTAAGATGTGATTGGAATCACGATTTCATTATTACCTTCTCCCAGATATAGAAATCAGTGCATTCAGAACACAGTCCCAGAAATTAATTACAAAATGCAAATTATAAACACTGAGCCCCAAAACAGCACAGAAGTTACACAGACACTATTCTAATCAACTCAAATTTAGCGCAATTGTGTATTTTGGGACCTACTCCTACGAATTTACCCAATACAATAGAACAAGTTAAAAGGTGATCAGGCCCAGTCAGCATGGTTTTATGAGATGCAAATCCCGCTTAACTAACCTGATCTCCTTCTGTGAGAATATGACCTGCTTAGTAGATGAGGGAAAGGCCGTGGATGTTGTCTATCTGGCCTTTAGTAAAGCCTTTGAGTGTCTCCCACAGCATTCTCCTGGAGCAACTGCCTGCTCATGGCTTGGACAGGTATATACTTTGCTGGATAAAAAATTGGTTGGATTGTCAGGCCCAGAGACTAGTGGTGAATGGAGTTAAATCCACGTGGTGTTCTCCAAGGCTCTGTACTGGAGCCAGTTATGTTTAATATATTTATCACTGATCTGAGTGAGGGGATTGAGGGCACCCTCAGTAAGTTTGCAGAGGACACAAAACTGGGCAGGAGCGTTGATCTGCTTGAGGGTAGGAAGGCTCTAAAGGGCATGCTGGATCAATGGACCAAGGCCAACAGTATGAGGTTCAACAAGACCAAGTTCTGGGTACTGCACCTGGGTCACAACAACCCCACGCAACGCTACAGGCTTGGGGAGGAGTGGCTGGAAAGCTGCCTGGTAGAAAAGGACCTGCGAGTGTTGGTCAAGAGTCAGCTAATTATGAGCCAGCATGTGCACAGGTGGCCAAAAAGGCACGCTTGTATCAGAAAAGTGCAGTCAGCAGGACTAGGGAAGTGATCGCCCCCTGTACTCATCACTGGTGAGGCTGCTGGAGCATGTCCAAAGAACAGCAACAAAGTTGGTGAAGGGTCTGGAGAACAAGTCATATGCGGAGCAGCCAAGGGAACTTGGGTTGTTCAGTCTGGAGAAAAGGAGGCTGAAGGAAGACCTTATCACTCTCTACAACTACCTCAAAGGAGGTTGTAGCGAGGTGGGGGTTGGTCTTTTCTCTCAAGCAGCAAGTGACAGGACAAGAGGAAACAGCCTCAAGTTATGCCAGGAAAGGTTTAGATTGGATATTAGGAAAAAATTCTGTACAGAAAGGGTTGTTAAGCACTGGAACAGGATGCCCAGGGAAGCGGCTGAGTCATCATCCCTGAAGGTATTTAAAAGATGCATAGATGTGGCACTGAGGGACATGGTTTAGTGGTGCGCTTGGCAGTGCGGGGTCAATGGTAGGACTCGATGATCTTAAACGTCTTTTACAACCTAAAGGATTCTATGTTCTAAAGCATAAAACAATGCAAGAGAGTAAACAGTCCTGCAGATGAAAAGGTGGCAGCAGTGGAACAGAAGCAGCCCCAGGGCTCTGGGACAGAGCCGTTCTCCCTCCTGCTTCTGTGAGGCAGCCCCATCAGCAGCAGCTCCTGGGTGTCCAGTGTGGTGCCCAGCCCTTTTCTGCAGCGGTGCCTGTGTACAAAGGATGCACTCAAACCTTATCGATCTGATCCCTCTGATCGTGTGCCACCTGCCTGGGCAATGCGTGTGGTTTTCCTGTGGGAACTAGCGCTGACAAATGCTCTACCTGGCTGCGTGAGTCACTCCAGGGAAGTCAGCCAGCTCGAGCATCCCCAGTCTCACTGTTTCTCCACTGTTAGCAAAGGCCCAGCAAACCCAGTGGCAAAGCGTGCAACTTATTGTCAGTTCATTCTGGAGGCCTTACAGCTCCTCTTTTTGCATTCTTAGATGCATTAAAATAAATGAATAAATGAAATCTTTCATTTGACCTTGCAATATAGAAGAGCCTTGAAGTAGGTGAAAGCAGACCCCACAAAAGGTCCATGCCCTGGTGAACCCTGGTGGCTACTGTAGCTACAGTAAGGGCTTCATCCCCTGTCTTCTGTTTACATCTCCTAGATATGGCCAAGGTCCCTCGCAACACTAGTGATTTGCTTTCTGCAATCCAGAGGGAATCACTGAAGAAAATAGGAGAAGTTCCAAGAATACAGGCATTTTAAACAAGTACTTGACAGACCCCAGGGTGACTCTACAAGAAGTGATGGGGTACAGAGTGCTATCTTTAACTGACTCCTGCTTTCTAGGTCTCACACAAAAACAGTCACTCTCAATCTGTGACTGTATCTTTTTTGCCTAGTATCCAACCTGAAAAAGATCTTAAAACTGTATTTCTTTTCCTACACCTCAATTTCTTCCCTTTTATTTTTCTAGTTCTTTATGAAGAATAACCATTTCTATGGTTTTTTTAGGTTGTAGAGCGCTAGCAAGTCTCAATATTTTCTATAAGCGGCATGTATGTGTAGGAATATTTGTAGCTAAGAATAAAGGCTCCGCATACTGGCTGTGGATGATTCACCATGGACTTGTTTACCACCGATAGTAGGCAGGTAATTTGAAAACCACAGAGTTAATATTTAATTGTGAATAAGGCAATTAAATGCCGTGTCCCTTCTCTTTCCCACATGTATCTCCCACAGCATTCTGCAGGTCATGTCATACAGCAGGACGCAGGTGCACAGAACAGCAGGGAGGAAAGTTCTCCGTTTATCTCAAATGTAAAACATCCAGTTTTGCATGTTGAAAGGCCAACAGGAAATACAGGTATCCTCTGACTGCCTACTCAGTTCAGACTGCCTGATTTCATAGTTTGACAGACAGCTTGATAACAACATTATCTGGGATCCCTCAAAAAATCACTATCACCGTACTCGCCACTGACAGCACTACAGTCACTGCCCTACATTTACTTCTCCACACTTCTGCCAGGAACCACACGAGTTGACTCAGATGGACATAAATCACAGCATGTGCAAATTGACTCAGACAGATGCAAGCCAGGTTTGATGGCTGCTCCCAAGGTTCCTTTCTGCCGCCCAACACCTGCACGCTGCTTCGTGGCTGCCATAGCTCTTCTGCCTGAGCCTGTCCAGTATAACCAGCCTGCAACAGGAGGAGCAGACTTGTAGCCACCACCACCATTTCTCTCTGTTCATTACTGCTACTCTAACAGGGATGCAATACCGTGCACTTAACAGTGTGAACAGTTTGTCAAATTTATATATGTGCATATATATAGACACAGATGTATAGACATATATACCCACAGACATTCAAACTTTTAATCCTACATCATCTCTTCATCCTTGCATTGCAAGAAAGTCTGGAGGTGAGTTTTGGAGACCTCAGCATTTTGACCTTTAAGGAGGAGAGAGCTCATAAAGCACCACATAGCAGAGATGGTATTCCCTTCTGTTAAGTTTTTCCCTGCAACACAGCCTTGACACCACCATTAGTAAGTGAAGCACGTAAGATCTACCAGAGTTACATAGTTCAACCATACACATAAGATCTCTTTCATACCAATGCTGGGCATACACATTAAACTAACAACTTAGTACAACTCAAAGCACTCGCCCCAAAACTAATGTTGTTCATAGAGATGAACCCTTTGATTAAACGTAAATCAACAGTGGTGCTTTGACCAAAGGCACGTGAATTTCAGATTTGAATAAAAGGCAGAAATAGCAGAAATTATATTACAATATGTAGTTGTCTGAAAAATCTGATTCAATCAGCACTTGTGCATTTTTATTTACTCAACTACTACTCAAAACCCACTCTCTGAGCCAGGTAGGCAGAGAAAAACTGTGATGCTGGCACACCTAAGATGAGGTACTCAGAAGTTATTTGCACCATTAGCCATTTAAATTAAAGGAGTGTGAGCTTCCTAACCACCTGCAGTCTGGGATTAAAAGAAAATGATTTTATTAAGATGCTGTTTGCAAGCACAAGGTAACTTAGACGGCTCAACACCGGAGCAGGCTTGACAAGACAAGTAGCACTAAATCACATCGGCAGAGCACATGATAAATTATTACCACGCTTAATTAGCGTGTGCGGTAGGGGGAAGGGAGCACCTAACAAACCCTTTTAATCTCGGCCGGGGCTGGGCCGGACAGCCGGCCCCGCCTCGCCGCGCCCTCCGCGGGGAGAGATCCCGCCCCCGGCGCCACTCCCGCCGGTGTAGAAAGCGTGTCCGCCGGGAAAGGCCGCTCTCCCGCGGAGGCGTCGGGCTGTAACTCCTCCCTGCAGGAGAACTCCGTTGTTTCGTTAACAGCACGCATATAGGGTGCGTGTTATGGCTCATCAAGTAATGCTAGTTTGGACCTCAGGTAACTTACTTCTGTCATACGAAATCAAGTGTTCGCTCTCCTGCTCTTCCGTATATTTACGCGCCAACCTAACTACATTCAAGCATAGAGGGGTTGGTCTCGAATCGGATTTAAGGTACATCTGCAGATGGCTCACAGTGCACGGACCGAGTTTTAAGAACACAAGTATTGCAAAGCAGTAATCGTATGATGCCGGTTCTGTATGCTCCCTGAGATTTCTGTAGAGACACAATGATTTTGGTGATGGATAATCAGGCTGAGAGTTAGAGGATGGAGAAAGCATGTTCTTCCCAACACAGATCTGCACAAATGCTAGAGTAATAATCGGAGCCTCTCCTATATCTTCGAGAAATAAAAAAGCCACAGTAGAGCTAAGAATTTTCTGGATTTTAAATCTGTCAAATTTATACCTCAATAAAATGAATGCCCTATCTGCCCTGAGGACCTGTGTGTGTGTATTGCCTCTGTGTGCTGTTTGAAGACTACTGGTTTTAACCCCAGCAGCACACATAGTCAATGACTACAAAAACTTTAAATAAATATATTTATAATCTATATGAAAAAGTATCCATTCATATCCTTCAAACCATCCCTAGTGTACTATTGTTACACAGGTGGCTGGGAAATACAGAAACATACAAAGCATTGGTGTTGGGGGCCAAGTTGCGTTTTACCACCAATGTGGCATTTACTCTTCTGATAACTTGCAACTGAAATCTTCCTACATTAGGATTAAAAAATTATTTTAGTAAACAATAACAAAATAATTTTAGTGGAACAATACTTTTGCCAGAAGCCAAAACTGGTTAATATTGTTAAAGTCATTTATTCTTAAAAGTGTATCTGCAAATTGTGTTGGCTTTTCAATTTTTAAAAACAAATTATTCATACAGAACTCTTTAAAATAATGGGATTTAATAATAGTAACAAATAGTCTAGATAATATTACTGCCTCAAAACTTAGGTTAGTCATCATAATTTAACAATTTTTTCCTAGTACTGAAGGAAGAGCCTACAATTACATATAAATCTCTAGAGCACTGTCAACAGTACAGATTAATTTGCCTCTTGCATGCCCATTCTTGTATCATTCTCCAACGCGTGACAGAGAAATCTTTGCTTGTTCCTTCACTAACTGACCAGTCCAGAAAGCCAGCAATTATTTTGGCAAAATATAACTGTATTCTAAAAACTAAATCCAAACTAAGATAACTTTAAGCAATGGTATTCTCTAAAACAGTTGATCAACTTTCTCATCAGATTTCTGTACTTAAGTACGAACTATACCTTATCTTGCCGTAACCCTGCAAGCTGCTAAATTCAGTGTAACTAAAGATAATGTGAAGAGTTGAGAATTTTATAAATTTCCACTCAAATACAGAATTAATATTTTCAAAGAGTTTTTACAAATCAAGTCTACGCATGCCTCTGCTCACCCCTTTCCTGGCCCCATCAAAAAAACCCCAGCCATCTTTAATGAAACAGAATTTTTCTCAAAGATCTACAAACTCTCTGGTAATAGATACCCAGCTAGTTTATTGTTTGAAATAGCAATTAAGCCTCAAGGGGTTTCCTGCCTTCTGAGCAAAAGGCTGAAGACTAAACTTTTTTCCTCCCATGGACAACATATTCCTGCCCAGCAAAACAATATTGCTCTCTCCCCACAAAAAAAAAAAAAAAAAACAACCAAAAACGAACCCAACAAAACCAAAATCAAACAACAAGAAACAACAAACTCACAAACCTTTTCTCTAACTGATCCTCTAGGCTTTTCCCCATGGAAATAAAGGACTTCTGTTCTAGATCAGAAATGCCACTGATACAGTGGAACAGTAATCTTCCCCTCCCTGGCAGGGACTGCTAATAATCCTGGTAACTGTAGGCCTGCTGGAGTCGCATGGCAACCTTGTTTATTCTTCCTCCTTAGCTTGCTCTATGCATTTCAAAGATCTTTATTTAAGAAAGTTCGTATTGAGTAAAATACTTCTGTTTCAACATAAACCCTGCACCTCTCATGTGTTTCAGTAGTTAGGAAATACCTCCCTGCATTTTCTTCCCCAGGTATCCTATATAGGGCTTTCAACTGTCCGCAGCTTCAGTGTGTTGCTCAACCAGTTCTGAGACTATGTTTGGAGTAGGAATAATTAACCGGCAGCTAAAAAGTTAAAACTACTTTCTTTGCCAATAACGATATCTGTCTGTTCTTTTACAGCTATACAGGGCTGTCACCATTTTGACATTTATTTGATAGAAACAATATCGTATGAAGCAGACACAAGAAGTGACAGGCACCTAGACCATCTTACGTAAGCCAGTGGACAATCTGTTTGCCTTATAGGACTGCATGATACGGGAACGTTCCCACCGTTCCGGGAGCTGTGCTATGTCCAAGTCAAACACGCACCACAGAAACAGTGAAACCTTGTTTCCTCTAGATTGACGTATTGAAACTGAGCCTAATACCACTGGTTTCAGGCTGCAGTTTATCGCTCTGCGAGGGCATTTAGCAAGGACCCCTGCCTGCCTGTTTTGATAAATGCATAATAATTTTGTTGAGATCTCTACCTCATGATCACATTTGTTGACAGATAAGCACATGCACAGAAAGTGCAAGTGCATCAATTCCATTGGATTGGGTTTTTTAACAAGATTACTTATGCTCATCTGCACCTACTATATTCAGAAGCTTGACAGAGTTAGTAGACTCATTTCTTCGTTCGCGTTCCTTCTTCACAAATTATAGGTACTACAGAAATGACTGCAAGACTCCAGAGATCACTTTACTGCTGTACTCCTGATTCAAACTGTGCTGTTACACTGTCAAACACTGCACAGTGCAGTTTGTTAACATTCAACCGTAACACACACACACACACACAAAATACAGGAATGAGGATACAGGTATACAGCCAAGATTTGTTAGTTAATTTTTCACCACCCACAAAAACTTTTTTTAAAATGTACTCCCCTCTTGTGTTTTGCCGTTCTTTATTTTTCACTGCATCCTATCTTCCTTTCTCCTCTTTTTCCTCATATTCGTTGTGAAGATATTGCTGTATGAAATGAAATTTTCCTTCTTTCCACCATACTGAATTTTACCTATTGCTTTGCCATTTACAGGCCACACTCCTGCCATTTCTCTGGTTTGACTAGACATCCGTGGGGACTTTTGAGAAGTTATTTGCGACAGTTGCCTCAGACTTGAGCATATATTGTGCTTTTAAGGCAGCTGTCAATAGGTGAGAATAGGATGTCAGTGAAGCATGACTTGCAAAGAAAGAATAACTTGCATCAGATGTAATGACAGCTGGATAAAGCAGGTGTTAGGGCATACAAGCTCTTTGGTCGTAGCAGGCCTGATGGGCCACAGAACTCACGTGCCCCGCTACTTGTCTGCTTTTTGCACTTACATCACGTGGTTTACAAAAAGTTCTTACCCCTACTTTGCCTTGCTGTATCATCAAATCTTTCTAACGAGGCTACCACAAGATGTTCCATTGCTCAACAGACACCGTACTCCCACCGCTGCTGTTTGCCAGGCTTAAACAGCTTAAAGTTTGTAGCCTATCGATTCCTCTGGTTTACTCTCCTAAGTTTAGAGAGGCCTCGTGTAAATGTGAATTTGGAAAAATAAATAAAGGCAAAAGTTTGAAGGGCAAACGATTTCCAAAAATCCACGCTTCAGATTACTGAAATCTAGTCCATGAACTTGGCAAAGCAGCTGGGATTTACCAAGCTTCTCCCAAGGTGAAATGTGAAGCCACCCTGTTTTGCCTATTTGTTCACTTAAATTAGTCTGCAATAATTTCTAAGATACATTTTTTTACACAGCTGATGACCACAGATCATTCATTATTTCTGTGTATAATCAGAGTGCAGAAGCGCAATTCTGGCAAATAAGAACTGACCAAAAAAGTACCAATGGAGCTAATACAAGAAAAGTAGAAGGACTTCAGCAGTTTCAGTTCCCACTGTGTCTTCTCTGCAGGCCAGAGGCAAGTTTGTTAATTGCAGATTTGCTATATCCTCTAAAAGACTGACTCGCACTCTCTGATGCACCCAGGTCTCTGTCCCTTCTAGAGAGCAATGCTGTGATGGGGAAGAGGTGTCTCTGATGTGCATTGTTTAACTCTTATTTCCTAATGCAGAATGATTTTAATTCCCATGTTCAAAACTTTCTTTTCTTGCACCTAGAAAGAAAATGTTAGAGCTTGCAAACAAAACTGTCAACATATTTAACAGCAATGAGCGTTAGGAAATGACAGAAGATATTTGTTCTTATGCCAAGCATGTACATTATACAATGTGCATGTGCATTGAAAAATTATATATGTGCCAGATTCTTTTCATGAGCCCAGTGAGCTGTAAACTATGATTATCCCTCTCCCAAGTAAAGGCTTGTCCTCGGCCCTTGCTAAAATTATATAACTTCATAGAAAATTTCATTAAAAGACCAGGCTGAGTAGATACTGCCAGCTTTGTAAAATGCTGATAGGTTTTGTTTGCAATTTTAAGACTGCTTCTTCTGCAGCTGTTTCCTGAAACTGTTTTCACAAAGAAATCCTGTATTAGGATTTTTACTTTTTAAAAACGTTTTTATACCATTACCAAAGTAGCACTCTTAGGTTGAAATCAACACTAAACCAAAAAATAAGATTGAGAGTACCCTGGAGTTTAGAAAACTGTATTAAGCTAAATTCAGCTCTGGTGTAGCACATAATACTTACATATACATAAGTAGGAAGGAATTAATTTATTATACTTTTTTTGTGGCTTAAAATTCTTAATTTCTAAAGTCAATTCCTTATGCTTAACATGGCAGTCAAAAACTAAACTGCTACTGACTTTTGATGCAAGCAGGATAAGACTCTGTGAGAGGTGGAGAAATAAAGTACTTTCTGTAACTACCATAAAATGTTGCAAACTGACACCTGACTGAACGCTATGACTTAGAAAATGTGATCATTTGCATCTAATTTGCATAGTCCTTTATGCAGTACCAGTGTGTGACGGTTTAAGTCCTTGATTCTTCCAAGGTTTTGAGGCCTCTTAAAATACTCATAATAGAAACTTTGCTCCAGAATCAAAGCCACAAAATGCTAACAAATACAATGAATTCACTTGAATCTGCTACACAGAAACAGTTCCTTTGTGAGAAGTACAAACCACCTGCGATAAAGCCTGGAGTGCCGATAGCGAGGGCAAACCATGGCAATGTAAACAGCATTAGCTTTTCTGCCGTTTCTTCTCACATATCTGGAAAATTTACTGATCCATTGATGCTGAAAGTAGGAATAAATTCTCATTTAATTGTTCCCAAATGATAGGTGTACTGCCAGAACTCCAGAGAGGAAAGGAAGGAGCAATCACACCTCTCCAAGACCAAACTGTAAAGCTACGGCCTACTCCATTTCGTGGTCTCTGTAATTCATAGGTATCAATTCTTCATCTTTTCAAGCCTTTTTCAGCAATATAAAATCTGTCACCTACTGGCACTTCAGGACAAATATAATGGAAAACTAATTTGAATTGCTTTTTAAGTAAATAACAATGACCGGTCTAAAGACTTTTAAGCTCTCTGAAATAGCTACCCTGACCTTAAAGCTTGTCTCCACATTCCAGTAAAGGAGCATTCTTCTCTAATTGAAGAGGTGTAAGAAGAACCTGGGTTAGCAAATGGATTGAAAATAAAAACCTAATTCCAGGAACCCAGCATATGAAATCAGTGCGACACTCATGTTGTACATATTCCCACAGGAATATGACTTTTTGCAGTTCTGGGAGTAACAGATCCACATTGAACTATTGGGAGCACAAGAACCCTTCTGAGCTGTTTCAGTTTGTTTTTTTAAAGGTTTTGCCAGGAACTGAAAACAAGCAGCGGTAACAGTCTTAGACCACTTCCAATAGTTATTGGCAAAGCACAGCTAGACAAATTCAACGGATGTCATAGCCTAATTGTCAACCTTGGAAATCCCAGCCTCCCTAAGGGGGCAGTAAAAATAAATAATAAAATAAAATTAGGTGTAGCTAAACTGGTCAAACAGTAAGCAGCCACTGGAAGAGATAGTCCTACCCTCTTCTTCTTCCTGCTAGGATATGTACCCGTGCCTCTTCCCCTGAATCAAGCTCAGAGATGAAGCAGACATACAGCGAGTCAGTTCAGCTGACTGCTCTAGCAGAAAATTATCTCTAGGGGAAAAGAAAATAAAAATATAATCACTTGAGTAGCCAAATTGATTTCACATGTTAGCTCAGATACATGGGATGGGGAACCTGGATAAGGAGGGAGGACTGGGAGAAAGAAGATTGCCTCTTTCCACACAACTCAGTTTCATTATCTTAGCTGTAATGTGAAACCAAATCTGAAAGCACCTTCTTCCCGCCTTGTAGGCTTCAAGTTGCTACAGGGTAGCCTCTGCCTCCACTGAAAAAAAGTTGAGCGGTTTCCAACTGAAAAAACAAATTAAAAAAAAAATCCAGTGAAAGGAGAGTCTATAGCTCTTCCCATTAACTATGAGCCTCGCTCTCCAAGGATAAGAGAATCAGACAAGGCAAAGCTCTATTTTCTATCTTCCTGTACTTCTCGTGGGGAAAAAAAATTAAAAATCAGGTGCTCCCACCTTCACGTATACAACTTCTCATAAAAGAAGTTCTGCTGAGAGAAAAGGCCAGTTAAACCTGAAGAAAAAAAAAAAAAAGCCACTTCTAAGCACTGAATTCACTGGTGGGGCACTTGGCGGCAGCAGCAGCAGGAAGGCGAGAAGTCTCTCGGGAGTACTGTTGGTTCCCGTGAGACGCCCGGCCGAAGGCTGGACGCCGGTGCACACCGGACATTCCATCTTCCCTGCGGCGGCCCCCTGCTGCCCAGCG
>VWZK01000519.1:87608-142051 GCA_013396935.1 Baryphthengus martii
CAGCAGCATGAGCGACGGCGGTGCCGTCCGGAGCACAGCGGCGAGGGTACGATTGGCAGCGCGGCTGCTGGCGGTATTCGGCTGCGTCCTGACAGCGGAGGCCCAGGTAGGAACGAGCGGCGGATGGGACGATGCGACAGGGTCCCCTGATGGCGGGGAGGAGTGGGGAAGAGACCGTGGAGGAGCAGGGATGCTTCGCCGGCTTCGGGTCGGGCTGCGAACCCCCCTGTCTGTGGCAAAGGAGAGCAGAGGGTCTTCCCTGTCGCGGGCGGGAGGAGGCGGTGAGGGCGCTTCAGAGGGTCGTGGAGGAGAGGGCAGCTTCGGGCCGTGTCTTGTGCAGCCTCTCCGGCGGAGAAGTCCGGGGTTCCCTCGCCGAAGCCTGTAGCCCACGTCCTTCCTATTCGATACCCTGCGGTTGCTACTTGCTGGGATCTAGCCTGGGGGCGGCTGGTGGGGTGCCTGCGGTCTGTGGGAGAAATTGGTTCACCTAAGAACAATTGGTAGTCCCCTTATATAACGGTCCAGCTTCACAGAGGAGCTGTTTAATCCAGGTAACGCTGCTTGCTGTCTGGGAGATGTTGTGTTCAGGAGCTCTGAGTTGCATCCTATACCCTTGGCTTCAGGCAGAAACTTCAGTGTCCTTATGAAGTCGATGAGAAGCCATATGTTCAAACGGTAATATAGGAACCCGGGGTTGGCTTGTGTTTAGGTCGTGTCTGGTTGCCCACGTTACAGAGAGGGATGGGAATGCTCTTTCTTTTTGTAAACTGCCTTCACAGCTTCAGAAGGACAAGCGTTTGTAGCTGAGAATTTGCTATTCATCAGCAGTATGACTGTGACTGAAGTAACAGCTGGTGTCAAGTAGAGAGGGATGTCAGCTGGGCCACAGACATTAGCCTGAGTTTATATGGAAATATGAAGTCCACGTGGACCAAAGTTTGCCTTTTGCAGCTGATTATTATTTTTCTTTCTAAATTTCTGTTTTGCATAACATTCTGTATTGTAAGTGACCATCCAAGGCAGTGACTAGTCTAGCATAGATAGCTTTTATTGCTTTTTTTGTTGCTGTTGTAAACTGAGGTTTTCTCAGGTTTAAAAATCCCATATTTTAGCAGCTATTTTAGTGTAATTGAAAGCTAATTGAATTTGGATTTTTAAAGAACCCGTTAACTAATTGGTGTGGTGGTCTTATGACACTTGGCAGAGAGGTTCATTATTGCTATTTCATAAAGTTGTTAGCATATTGTATTCAGGGTTTAAATACCTAGTTTGACTTGTGCATGGAAAAGATGAGCTGGCCACAAGTTCTTGGAGTTATGTTACCTGTAGCTTTTCTTCCATTCTGCATCTATGGCAAGGAACAAAACAAGGTGTCCCAGGTGGTCTTCTAATTGTTGAAGCAATTAAAATACAACAACCTGATAACGCTAATAAGGTTGTTTGTAGGAATAAACTGCTTGTTAGTGTGTGCATTTATTCAGGTTTTTCTTAATGTTGAAATGATGAATACGTATCTCTTTCCAGATTTATAAGGAGAAATTGATGTTGGATGTTGACCTTTTCTTTTGAAAGGTTGATTTGTCTTGGAGAAGATAAGTTAGAAATTTAACATTTCCAGTATAGCTCTGATATCTATGTAAGAACTAAGATAATACATGGAAATACTTTGATGAGCATGTTGGAAATACGTAAGAAATAGCAGCTATTTAATGGTAGATGACTTCTTGAACACAAACTATAGTAGACTAATGCTTTTGTAGAGTTTAAAGTAATTGATTAAAACAAAGCTTGATACTTACCATTGTAATAAAAGTTGTGATAAAGTACAGTACAGTTTGACTCTATATTTGTAGACTCAGTTAACTAGTGTAGTTAAAATTAAAAAAAAAACACAAAAAAAACACTAATTGTGTGAATAGAAGAGGAGATCTTGCAATACGTAAGCTTAACTGTGTGGTACACTGTTCTTATTTTGGTGTCTCCGGTTTGAAAAAGAATTCACTGGAAGATCCAGGTGTTGCCAAAAATGAAATAATTTTCTGCATGTTTTTAGAATGTTCCATCATTGCGAAAGTGAGAACACTGAAGACCGCAGCTGGACTGATAAGAAAACCTCTAACTGGGGTACTTGAAATCTGTTTTGCTGCTGTTGTCTTAGTGTGCTATGAACTGACGCCACTGATGTGCAGGATTGATAGTTCGTATAGGCTGTCAAATCATTTTATAAATTGTGGTTTGGTACAGATACAGCAGAGATTAATTTTAGAGCATGCCTTCCAAGGAAACATTGATTTTGCTGTTTTATGTATACAGGGAGCTAACTGTCCCAACTTTGAAAAGTTGAGAAAGAAATGGAGAATTTACTTTGCTTGCTCATCTTACTCTAAATTAATATTTCTCTTAATCGTTTCTTAGATCAGTACTAGTTTTAGGGGAGAGTTTATTTCTGAAACTTCATAGTGTTCGAAGTAAACTGTACTGCATTTTGAAGGGTGTTCATAGCATCAAGATTTTATCAGAGACATATGGCAAAGGTGTGACCTCTATTGTTTTGCCGTCTTAGTTGAATAAGAATACTGCGGCTTTTTATTTTTCCGTGGAGATTTAACACTGAGTGTAACTGCTGCATGTTTATTTGGAACTTTTTCTCCTGAAAAACCATTTTCAGTTTTGCGTAGATGGTAAAAATATTTTTGTAAGCAGTAGATAGCTTCAGGAGATGGTCATCAAAATAGCTTCCTACTTTTTATCTTCTGAGTCCAAAGAAAATTTCTTGGACGTTTCCTACTGCTTTCAGCTTAGGTTTATCCTGTTTATCCATTTTAATAGAATTTGAGGAAAATGTTCAGGGTTATCTTTTTGTCTTTGTATAACAAAATGTTACTGCTCTTGCGTTTTGTGGTGTTACCTCTAAAGACTGCAAAATTAATTTCTGCCTATGTGTGACTGATAAGGCAATTTGATTTATTTTTTTTTTTATGAAATCACTATAGCTTAAAATGCCTGGGATTTGTATTTCTCAAAATATCAATAATAACAAGTTTTCTTTTCTGACTTTGAAGTTGGCAGTCATGTGTGCCTTGAGCTTTCTTGGCTTTGTGAAAAAAACTGTAGTTGCATATAGGCTCTTTCATAGCTGTTTGCCCAGGTTTGAAGTTAGGTAACATTAACAAGGCAAGCATAACAGCATGAAAGGCTGGGTAAAGTAACTTCCCTTAACTGAGTTTCGCTTCATTGCCATATCTACTCTGCAGAATTGTGACAGCCTATTTAGTGCCTCAGGAAAAGCAGGATCTACATAAGGTGAATTTTCTACTTAAATGTTTTATCCTCGCCTCTTTATCTGCGCAGGGGGTTGGGAGAAGCCCATTTTCCATGCCTCTTTTATGCTTCATAGAAGAACAGAAGGCTACAAGGTTTCTAGTGACTCTCTTACATCAAGCTTGGTTATGTAAGGGTATCTGTTCTGTGAAGTAGTGGAGTGATTTATCATGCATAAAACTGATTAGATGATTTCATAATCTCATCTGTGTGAAATCTGTGGAGAAAAAAAAGCCGTCTTCTCCTTTTGCACATAACCTTTTAACAGAAATTCTTCTAAACTCTTGCAAGATATAAGATGTGTAGGCTTTCCTATTTTACATACTTTTAAAGTCATTGCATGTGTCAGTGAATTTCCTGTCTGGCTGAAGAATGGTAGTAGTTAACAGCAGAAGTTCTGTTCCCATATGTATGGTCTAAAGCCTTCAAACATGATTGAAAGGCCCTTAAAATATGTTTGCAATTGTTTAAGAGGCTATGCTTAGGAGTACTTAATTTAGATGTAATGAAATTTACCATACCAGTGTTCACAGAATTGCACTTAAGAGTGTTTCCACCTTTCACTACGACACTGTCAGTGTTTCACTCAGCAAAGGCGCTGCTGCAGCTTAGGGTGATGAAGTTAGTTGGGCCTGTCCTCTCTGCTACTTCCACAGCCCTGCCTTCCTCTCCCTGTGTTGGCAGTAGCATTTCTGCACTTGTGTGAACTCCTTTTCGTAGAGGTGGTCTTAAACTAATGCAGTACCTCGAACCAGCTGCTGTCCTGGCACAAGAAGGAGGATGGGACCTCGGAAGTCCAGACTCCATTTCCCTATAGATTTACGGCTTTACAATATAGATGTCTGTACCTGTTTTCCCTCGTTTTTACTGTTAGAATTTAATTGTGAAGTTACTAACTTTTTGGGCACGGAAATACCGATTCTCCTTTTTTTTCCTATACGTCTAGAGAAACTAGCTGGAGTGTTCTCGAATTTTGAGAAGAATTTTAAAAACAGGATGACAATGACTGTAGGTTTTTTTGGGTAATTCCACTAATGAGGGTTTGGTAGGACAATACTTGGTATACAACTGATGGGCTAATATCCCATGTGTTCACAGTTTAGAAAATCTTGCTGCTTGTTCTGCCGGAACTTGTCTATACTGAATCTGTCAAGAAATGTCAGGGCTGAAGGTGTTAATGTGGCTAATGTTGATTCAGCATTGCATTTGGAGGTGGGCTTAAGTTCAAAAAAGTGCTAAGGTCTATTTTGTAATTCTGAGTAAGGTATGTTTTAGAATATTTTAATAACAAGAAATCAATTATTTGCTATGAAACTGCATTTCACTAGTATTTCTTTTAACTGCCATCTTTTTTCACTGTAGAAGATTTTTCTGTAGTTAATACTGCATTTTTTAATAAAATATATTTTTATGTGTATTTTAATAGCTCACTGGAGTCCTAGATGATTGTTTATGTGACATAGAAAGCATCGATGACTTCAATACTTTCAAGATCTTCCCCAAAATACAGAAACTGCAAGAACGTGATTACTTCAGATACTACAAGGTATCGTTAGAACGGTATTTTCCTGAATAGATTAAATGAAATACAGAAAATAAAGAGGATTACATATCAAATCAACTTATCTATATTAAGTTGTTTTTTAGAATCCCACAGCTCTTTAATTTGGTTGTAGCAGGTTTTCAGTCCCTGACAGTTATGTTGGTAATAAGTCATATTTGCTGTGTTAATTCTGGAATCAGTGACAGTAAATCATGACTGCTTTCATTCAGTTGATAAGTGATAATTTTAAAGGTATTATGTTTGTACTGCTGCATCTAGAAAAGGATTGTATATTAGCAACTTTCTGACAGCATGCAGTACTTGTCTTCTAAGAGATGTGCATAATTTGAAATGGAATATTGTGATGACTTCTTGTAAGTTGCTGCCTTAGTTCTGATTTTAGAATTTGCTACCTAGAGAACTGTTATTCCTTTGAAAAATAGGTTTAAACACTCCATCTTCAAGTAGTATGCAATACCACTTAATGGCTTCAAACTTTTTTTTTCTCTATGTTAGCATCTGATGAGCAAAATAAGACTTTGAAGCCTGATACTTCTGTTTCCAGATATGCTTAACTTGAAAATGAGGTTGCGTTTTGGCCGAGTAATCAGATGGTTGCCTGTCGCTGGAAAAAGGAGGTTACACTCCTTTGGGGCTGACTGTCCTGCCTCTTCCCTACTTATAGCTCTTGAGCTTTTCAAATTATGCATTAGCCCAATGTGTCTCTTCAACCTGGTAAACTTTTAGTTTCTATGTTTTGTTTGGCTGTTGCTTTGGTTTTGTGTGAGTGTGTTTGTTTTTTTTTCCTTGGGATGTAGCAAGGTATCTAGATGATCTGGAATCAGACAAGTATTAAACTCACGCAACATAGGGTATTGAATGTGAGGAAGGAGAAAAAAAGCACTAGAATCTTCCCTTTCTAGTCTAAGTAGTAATATGTAACTTCACCCTGAATCTCCTCCTGCTGTGTGATACAGTTCTAACTTGGCTTTTCAGGAGAAACTTCAGCTATGGTATATCACATAGCAGTGGTAATTAGATTTTTTTTTTTCAGAGGCAACAGGAAGATACAAAACAAAGTATTTGTAGAAAAGGAGCAACAAGTACACAAGTTTTTTATGCAACAGTAATTTCATCCTGGAAATTTAGTGCTAGTCTTCATATCAACATCAGGTGTGTTGCAATCGTACCTCATCTTTCATCCTGATCTTCCTAATAGATCGGCAATTACAAGGGCCAGTGTGCAATTCACCCATCAATGCACATTATTTTGTACTTTCAGCTGTGACAGGGAAGTTTGTGTTGAACAAATGAACCAAATGAGTAAGTCAGAGTACTTTTCACCCATTCCCTCTGAATAAGCAATGGAGGTGGTGGTGTTTTGTTGTTTTTTTTCTGTCCCTGCACCAGTAATGGAAGTGCTAGTTAGCACAGAGGTAGATGTGGAAATTGTGAGGGTAGGCAGTGGTCTCCTAGGCCAGCTACAGGGTAGCTGAATGCTCAGTAAGCATCCAGGGAGTATACTCAGGTTGGGAATGAAAACACTCCTACTCTGAAATAATGTCATTTGTTAGAGGAATTTGAATCATGAACTTTTCTAACTACAATCACGATATTCTAGTTCATCAGCCATAAAAGAACTCAAACTTTACTGTATAATATTGAATGGACTGACTAGTTTTTTTATTTAAAGGCAGAAGAAGAAAACCTTCTTTTAAAAGTCTTGCCAAAATTATGCTAGATGGTTTATAGATAGTGGAACACTTCTCAGTAAAAGAAATAAAGGGATAAATAGTGTTGTCTCTGTGTGGTTTTATACATTAAACCACACAAACTGTGAAAGCCTCATAATAAGGAATCTAACTTTTAGTGTGACAAGTATTGAATAATACTCTAAACGATAACACAGTCTTATACTTCAGACCCTGAGGAAAGTAGAATGTTCTCTGTAGTCAGCGCATGATTGGTATTGATTAAAGTACAAGTGCTGTACAACCTCAGTTTGTCTCAGAAGTACGTGTGTGCTGGTTTTCAGTGCTCCTGAATCATTCTGGGACTAGTGTATTTTGTATATCTTGATTTGCAGGTGCTCTTTCTCAATTAATCTGCAGTTTAGACAGCAGTGTTCTTTTATTTAGAGCTTTCCTCTGTGTGAGAACAGTGACTGCCTGGTTACTTGTGTTTTCATAAATGTGTTAGCATTTTTCATTGTTAGAATTAACTTTGAAGAAGACTGTAGTATAACTATGTTAATTGGTGGGGTTTTTTTGTAGAAATTGGTGTGAGTGGCATGATTTATGTAATATGTCTTATTGTGAAGGTGATGTAAAATATAATACTTTTTTTTGTGATTTATTGAAAAAAAGATGAGTAAAAGAGTACAAAAAAATCCTATGATTTTACATATTCTTTTGCTAATGATGGTTTTTGTGGATTGAATAGAGGAAATAGAGGAGGGGAGGAGGGTGCAACCTGAAATCTCTGATTTTAATGTATATGTGCTGGCATGGCTTGACCTGTGACTAGAAGATAGTCATCACCACTCCAAAGGAGTTGTACCATCTGCTTAGTATCTTGTTAGTTGGTTTTCTTTTTTTTAACTGAGGAATCTCTTTAACATTTTAAAGCTGAATTTATAATTCCCATGCTGAATAAGTATATCAAAATGGAAACCTGGAAAGCAGTCTTTCCTTCAGATGTTTCTCCTATGTCTGTATTTCTCCTTAGGTAAAGTGAAAGTATAGGATACAAGTTACATTAATTAGACAAATGTTCCTACATATAAGGGGGAAAACATGTTTTCCTGAAGACTAAATGATTAAGAATTTAGTCTCAGTCTTTTAACTTACTAGGTATAGCAAGAATACTGTTCTTTATAGTGTGTAACTATTAATTTACTGTACAGCTTGTATGTATTTTTTCATAAACCAGCATAAGAATTAGTTTTCTAATTAAGATTTATAGATTTTAATAATTTTTATAGGCACATTTATAATTCTTAATTTTTTTGGTGTTGAAATTTTTCTAGAGCCTAATGCCATCTTCAGGTTATTAGACTTAATTTTGCAGTGTGTTTTATAGAACTCTTGCTGTGTCTGACTACAGAATGAAATTCAGTATCTGCAACCATTTCAAATAAGAAATTATACATCAAATCATTCAAGACTGAATTGTTGGTTATAAGTAGTGACATTAGTTGAGTATCTTCATGAATTGTATTTATCAAGTCAAGAAAACTAGTACAAGCTGTGCTAAAGGAAAACAAAGCAAAAGAACAGAAGTAATTTTTTGTTTGTGTGTTTTGTGGTGGTGTTTTAGGGTTTTTTTTTGTAATTTGGAAAATCGTTCTTGCTACTGAGGGTAAATGCTTTGTATTTTATTTGTAAAATTAGATGTCAAAGATGATGTACTTCTGCAGTGTTTCTGGTTGATCATGCAGGAAAACCTCTAGTCTATAGTCTTCAGTTCAGGAGTGGTGACATCAAAGTGTTGTTCATCACTAGCGGTTGTTAGTATAAGGCTAATGTCAACGAAACAGGGATTTTTGTTTCTTTCACTGACTTTCACGTTGACAATCCAAGTGAAGTGTACTAAAGTGTTTGAATCTGTTGCCATGTAGTATATACTAATATATGTGATACTCCCTGCCCTCGTTGTGCTATTTGATGAAAACTTGGACTAGTCATCACAGGATTTGTTGGTAATGTTTTTAAAGTGGTTTCTCTTCATAGTTTATATTTATACCATATCAGCTCTATTTTGAGGCCCATATGATACTCGTTTTTCCTTGACTAGCCGTGCTGTGTAGTAAAGATTGCTTGTTTTTATTGCTTGAAATCTGAAATCATTCAAGCACTTACTTGAGTTAGTAAACTTGTGCGCCAGTCTGTCTTCCATCAAACGTATTTTCTTGATCAGTATAGTACAAGTACAATCTTTTTGAGCTGCATATGTCTGATTTGCCTTCTTTTTAGTAGTTTATTTACTGTTTTGAAGTTATATTAGTGATGAGAGATTTACTTTATTCTTTAATATACTATGTGCTTGTGTCCACTGGAGCCCATTATCACTAACAATTCCAGTGTAGCAAGCTTCAGCTTACATGCTGGGAGGGAGAGCAGTTAAAAGAAATAACTGCCCCAACCCCAACACCTTCCCCTTCCTGACTTAAAGTGTTAAATTTAACCCTTTTTCCTTCTGTCCTCTCCTTTACTTTGAAAGGATTTCCTGATACTGAGAGCTCATTCTTTTAAAATTGTCTTATGTAAGTATTGATTGTAAACTTTAACTTTTGTATGTTTAGGTCAACTTGAAGAGACCGTGCCCATTTTGGGCTGATGATGGCCATTGTTCTATCAAAGATTGTCATGTAGAGCCTTGTCCTGAGGTATGGTTCAAATAATATAAAGTAGGAAAAGGTTATTTGGTTAAAGAGTTTGCTAATTTGCAGTGAATAATAATTTACTGACAATGTTTACTAATGAGAACTTAATTTCAAATAAAAGAGTGACAATAAAAATATTTTTCCATTTCAAAGGTAGAAATAGAAGCAAAGTATTCTGAGGTCTTAACTCAATTTGCCAATAAAAAATAACTTTAAGAATAAGTCCTCTGAGCTCTAGCACTGTTTTTGATATAGTATGTTGAGAAGGTAAAGGAGCAAGTTAATTATTTAAAAAGAAGTTTGCTTTGACCTCTATAGGAATGATATTTAATTTGTAGATTGTAATCAAGCATAATAACTTCTATGAACAGTATAAAAACTGTGATTTTGTTTTTTGCTTTTAGAGCAAAATACCTGTTGGAATTAAGGCTGGGAGCTCTAATAAAGTAAGTAGTCATTAATTTTCTTTGTTCTTTCTAATTTTTCAAAAAATCTTAACATTACAGTAGCTTTGTGACTTTTTATTACAAACCTTCAGTCTTGGCATAGTGATGAAATTGTTACCATAACTGATCAGTTCCTGTATGTGGCTTTCCATTTATACTTTCAAGTATAATAGTGTTTCTGACATAACTGGAGCGGTCACGGCATTCTGAGTGTGTTGTAGTGTGAGAACTGGAGCAGACTGAATCAGTGAATGACCAGGGACAGCGGTACCTGGCCACAGAACGCCTGATGCAAAATTCTGTGCTCATTTCTGAGCACAGGCCCCCTTCTATAAAGCCAGAGGCTGAGGTGCAGAGATGCAGTAGCAGTACAGTCTTTTGTAAGAATCATAATATTAAAAGAATCTGAATGATTACATGTAGTTTTGCCATGTCTAGTCTTGAGCAGTCGAAGGATAATTTAGGCTACAGTGGTTGGTACAATCTTAAATATTCAGTCTGTGCTGTTGTGTTTTGCTTACTTCTCTGCAAGCCATTCTTCCTAGATCACCAAGTTATCTTAGCAAAGCCAAAAAGTATAAAGAGGTTATATAAGCCTAGAGAATAGGTCAGAGCAGAAAGGCAAACCACCCTCCCCACCCCCAAATCCCAAACGCAGTGCCCAAGAATAAGGATTTTAGCAGTTGATGAGATAATGGTGCCCAGATGAGAGATCTTCCTGTTGAGTGCCTTGGCTATGTTGTGAACTCATTACTTACTCTTGCCTAACTGTGCCTCCATCCCCACTAGTACTTTCCACCTCACTGGGCAGCCATGGTTGCTGTTTGCCTCATCTGCATGTAGTTCATTTTATCGTAAATAACCATTGGCATTAGGTGGAGACTTGATGCCAAGACAGATTACCAAAGATAGCTGAGAGGAATACTGCATTGTGAATTGAGGACTTCTGTGGCCTGCTGTCATGGACAGTGCAGGCAAGTCTCTTCAAGCTTTAGCTCAGGAGGAAGTCTCATCTCCTATTTATATGTATATTGTTAAGCTCACTGAAGCAGAGTTTGCCTCCTCATTTAGAGGTTTCTGACGATCAGAGAAGAAATGTTTTTCTCGCTGACACGACTTAAATGTCAGTCATTTGCCAGTTTAGCACAAGCAGCAGTTGTTCTGGGAAAACTTTGGCACTATCTCTAGGCAGAAGATCTGGATGGGGTTTTAACTGGATAATTTGTTGCCAGTTCTCTTTTTCATTGAGTCTGTTCTCTTCTAAGCTTGATTGTAAAGAAACTGACTCCTAGAATACCTCCTAAAGAGGCATTTTAAGACTTCAAAGACCATTTTAGAAAGGATCCTTCTAGTGGACATTTGGGCTTCCTGACTGATTAATCTTGAGAGTTAATTAGTAGACAAAGGGTATACTGTTCTTAAGATACTTCACATGAACATACTGAACTGGACTTTGAAAGCGAAAAATCAGCTTCCTTTTGGTTTCACCACAATAAAGAAACTAGGACCGCTTCTTTGGGAAATTGTCATTTCCTGGTTTATTTGCTACAGTTCTTTTCTTGAAATTGCCTTATAGGTTGTTGCAACCAGCTACAGTACTCAGTTGGGCAATTCTGTACCTTTAACCTGTAGTTGACGAAGACACTAGTGTCTCCTGCTCACTTTCTCTGTCAGAAAAGGAAATATTTCTGCAGGAAAATTGCCATCAGAACTGACGTAAATCTTAGCTACACCATTTTCTTTCGTATGATTCAGGTAAAGATCTTTCTTGGAGCCAATTAAAAATTGACAATCTCATTTAATATACCTTTTAAGGAGACATCAGGCTCATCTTTCTGTGAATGTTTTGGTTCAAGGACTGTGCAAGTACTGTGCTACTAGCCTGTGCCTGGAAAGTCCTGCGTCTTCTGGATTATCTTTAAAGTATTGGTTTAAAAAGAAAAAAAAAGATGTTTTTTCCTCTGGGGACGACATACATGTCCAGTTTCTGTCTTTCATCGTGACAGTGTCTGCCATGGATAGGTGAAAACAACCAACCGCATCTGTTCTAATAATGACAGCTATACTCTCTTGAGTAGATATACTCAGGGTAGAAAATCCTGTGGAGAAGTTTTCTGTGGTCTAAGTGCTTGGCTTCTGCACAGTATTCTGTTGCCCTTCTGTCCTGGTGCACATGAGCTTGTAAACTTCTAGCTTTATTTAGGCTTTCATGGGGGATTTTTTTGTTTCCTTGCTGAACCACAGAGAGAACAGTTCTTCTGAAAGCTCATCTAGCCGCAGAGACCAGGGTTGCACTTGTACAACTTCCCCACAGAAGTGTGGTTAGCAATAGAGGATCTCTTTTTAATTCTTGGTACCAGTGTAAGCTTTTTGAAATGTTGCTGGAGAGGCAAAAAGTGGTTTCCCTTTCTATGGTCCTGTTCCATTTGCATAGTGAACATATTTTCGGGGGCTAGACATTAAAGAGCTGTCGTGACAGCTGCTGTATTAACCTTTGAAGGGACAAGATGCAGTAACTGAAGATTACAACATTGAATGTAATGCTTTGCTTCCTGCCCACCTCTCTCCTGTTTTTTTTCCAGAAGCTGCTCTTAGGAGATCCTGCTTTATTAGGAACAGATACTTTGTCCTGATGTCGTCAGTGGTCACAGAACACTGATCTGATAGCTGTTGCTGTTAAAACACTGGAGAACAGTGAAGCCTAGCCATGTGTTTTCATAAAATCAGAGTGGTTTGAGTTGGAGGGGATCTTAGAGGTCACGTAGTTCCAACCCCTCTGCCATGAGCAGGTACATCTCCCACTAGATCAGGTTGCTCTGAGCCACATCCAACTTGGCCTTGAACACTTCCATGGAGGGGACATCCACAACTTCCCTGGACAACCTGTTCCAGTGTGTCAGCTCCCTCACAGTAAATAATTTCCTCCTTACATCTAATCTAAATCTACCCTCTTTTAGTTTAGAACCTTTAGCCCTCATCTTATCACTACATTCCCTGATAACCAGTCCCTCCCCATCTTTCTTATAGGCTTCCTTTAAGTAGCAGCCCTGGAAGGCTGCTATAAGGTCTCCCCAGAGCCTTCTCTTCTCCAGATCGAAAACCCACAACTTTCTCATCCTGCCCTCACATTGCAGGTGCTTCAACCCCGTGATCATTTTTGTGGTCCTCCTCTGGACCCACTCAAGCAGGTTTTGAGACTTGAATGTTCATTCTGTTTGAAACCTTAAATTTAGAATTATATTCTTGGCAGTAATTTTTTTTTTTTTTTTTTTTACTCCAGGGTGGGGATTGGTTTGCATCTCTAGGCAGGCAGAATGTTTACTTAACATCTCTCTCCGTTATTTCGTCATCGGTGTCCATTTCATTCTAGGTCAGAATCACTCTTTGTTTAGATTTTTCCATTTATCATCCATATGATGCTAAAGAATGAGTCTCCATACCTGGCAAATCCAAGAAAATTGAATGAGAAATACCTTCTAGAAAAAATATTTGTTATGGGCAAGGCCCCTGACAAGTTTTAAATTATTAGGATATTTTAATCTCCTTCACTACTTCAGTCATCAGTAGGCTCTGCTATTTTTTCTTATATTGGTTCTGACAAATGCATTTTTAAAGATCTTGCTATTATCTTGCTTTTAAAGGTCTTGCTTATTCATCTGAGCAGTTTTAGTTAAATCCTTTCTTTTCTGAGAAGTATTGTGATATGTACTGTGGTGGTACTTTGCCTCTGGCATCTTGACCATAACTCAGTCCTTAGAAATGAACTATTCTCTTTCTTTGAAATTTTAACAAATTATGATTGTTGCTTGCTATTGCTAAAGGATTGACCAAAGCCTTCAGCTTACATTTTTATTTTGAGCTGGTTTAGGATAGTAATCCTTCATGTCAATATGTATGTGCCCTGAAGTGAAGGGAAGCCAGCAGTTTAGTTTTCTATAAGCTATCAGTAACTTAACATTAAATAATTTTCTTATTTCTTAAGTACTATGTTAAAGCAAAAATCTGTGTAAACTTAAGGCTCAGTCTGCAAAAGAAAAGACACACATACTCATGCGTACACACACACAAAACCCAACTCAAAACCTCAAAAAAAAAAAAAAAGAGGAAATTTGGTTTGTTTATCTTTTTGAGCACTGATACTATCTATTATGTTCCAAAACTGTTAGAAGGATTTTTTTGAGTTTTAAGATGACAGATTTAACAAATTCCCCTGTGTCAAAACCATCTTATTGTAGAATAGAGGAATGTAATCTTTAATTTTTCAAATGTTTTCCTTAGGCTTATTCTAATAGTAGGTCCGTTCCAGTGTATTACTTTTTTAAAGTAGTGTAGAGTCAAAGTTCAGCTTAAATACTTTGGTTCTGGTTTTGAAATAATCAAAAGTTGAGTTCAGCTTGAAAAGCCTCTCTTCCACACCTGTACACATCTAAAGCATGCCAATGAATAGGATTAAATGAAACACGAGGGGGAAAAATGGCCCAAACTGATACATTTTCCCACTTAAATGACTGATGGAACTTGGGGTATGATTAAGCTTGCAAAATAAAAGGTATGTTTGTAGGTATGACACTGCTTGTCTTCTAAGGTCCTTTTACAAAAATGTAAGTATCTGAAACACTTCACAACTCCATTTAATTTAAACAAAGTGACAACAATAAAAAAGGTAAAAAAATTACATATTTAGCTGAATTTTCTGTGGCAGTTAAATTGGCCTGATGAAATTAAATGAAGAGCAATAGAAAAATGTTCCAGAATTGCTTACTGCTTTGAATCTGAGAATTTTCTAGCCAATTCACTGCTAAACCTAGAAATACCTTTCACGACATCTGTTCTCAGAGAATTTTAGATAAGTCATTTGTATATTAAATATCAACTTTCTTACAGTATTCAAAAGCGGCAAATAATTCCAAAGAATTGGAAGACTGTGAGCAAGCTAGCAAACTGGGAGCAGTTAACAGTACCTTAAGGTATGCTATGTTCCTATAACAATAGTGCAAAAATGGTAACAGAGGAGCATTTCATTTTGTCTGTCTTGTTTTTGCAATGTGCTGGTTTTTGTTCTTCATTCTTTCCGTAGCTCATTAGCAAGTAAATGTGAAATGATGGAACATCTGAAGGTAAAGGTGTGTTAAGTGATAAGTAGACTTCCTTTTTTTTAAAAATCATACAAACAAAACACACTTTGATATTATTTGAAAGAGGTATCATACAGCATTGGAGGAAACTTGCAAATAACCCCACCTTTTTTCTAATTTTACCAGTATCAATCTTTGTTCTTGATGACCCTGCTGGATTAAGAGATTCTGTCCTGCTCTGTCCCTTTGTTACACTGATATGCCCGTTTGGGATCATTCAGTGAGCCAGATCAGGGAGCTTGTGAGTTCCTTCTGTTGCTGAAAAAGTTATTTTTAGCTTGGATCAATTCCCTGATCTTGCTTATTGCATGGCACAGTCAAGGTTGGGTGGGAGGAATTCTGCGGGATGATGTTGCCCCTGAGTAGGAAAGTGTGTGGAACAGCACTTAGGAAAACTAGCACTCTAGATTCCCCACAATTGAAAAGTAGAAATAGAAGAATCAATTCTTCCCTGTTGGGGTGGGATGGTGTCTTTGACCTCAGGTTTCAGCAGTTGTACATAAGAGTGATGTTAAAACTCTTTCCTGTCACCTGACAAAATGAGACTGCCATGAAAAAGCAACTGCTGCTGCCTGGCGTGCAGTGTTTTAAACCAAACTGGGTAAAGACCATATCCAAGGTTTTTTAGGGAAAATCAGAAAGTCATTAACTCTCTTCCACTCCTGCAGGTCAAAAGAATATGGGACTGTATACACCTGTGGAGAGCTAAAGAGAATGCCTTTGGCAAGAGTAGGATAGACAAAGTTGGGAGAGGGCAGATAATAACTCCTGCAAGTACAGGAAGAGTTTGTGCTTTGTAGGCAAATCTCCGTGTTCTCTACCTAGCAGTGCATCATCCTTGTGATTTTGGGTTCTTTTCCTTTGGCAGCTGTGTTTCTAGTTAGTATCAAACCTTGCCTGCTAGCGGTTACTGGAGAAGTTCCTCGCCTTATGCAGAGTATAAAGCCCCCTATTGTGATTTGGCAGAAGGCTGAAAATCTGTCTTACTACAGAATTGCCTCTGTTTGTCGAATTGAGCTAGTACTAATTTGATCAAACAGAATACGTTGTTTTCATTATTACAGGGTCCTTCGCTGCACCCTGGAGCAGAGCTCCCAATTTTAACTTTGCCTACATTTTGCGGTCAGTAGTGTGACATCAGTAGTTCTATGCTGCACATATGCGTAGAAGAAAGCATTCAACTTTTGGCACTGTTTGTGTTTCATAGTGTGGGAACTTCAAAGTACTTGTCCCTCTGGTACACTACACCTTTGAAAATGCTGGTGCAAGTGGAATACCATCATTATTTAAAAGGCTTAAGATGAATCCTATTCATAGAGTAATTTAGCTTGAAGGGGCACTTAGACATCCAGTCTCCCACCAAACAGCAAGGCTAACTATTGTAGATACCATTGAAAGTACAGGTCTTGAAAATATGATGATTCTTCCAGCCTCCCAAAGTGATAACTGCTACAGTAGTACTTCTAAAAGTGTAAAAGATGTATGCTATGAAAATATTTTACCAAGCCCTTACTGAAGGACAAGAAGTTGCTGCCACTGGACAGTTTGTTCAGATAATGATGGTGAAATCTTTCTTGCTGCCTTAACCTTAAGATGACTTTTTAAACTATTGCGGTTGATGCCCGCTTGAATCTCTAACAAGTGGTATCTCCATATATCCTCGACTTTCAGTAATTCAGATTTCAGTTCCAAGTTAACTACTGTATGTGGTTTGTGTTTCTTTTGCTAATTCTTATTGATGTTGTTTATTTAAAAGTTTTAAATCAAATTTATTTTTTTCCCTTCAGTAACCAAAGTAAGGAAGCTTTCATTGACTGGGCAAGATACGATGATTCACAGGATCATTTTTGTGAACTTGATGGTAAAATATTTAAGCTTTTTCAGAGTGTTTGTTTTATCTACTATCTCTTAAACACAAAAGACAACAGTTTCTTTACAAATAGCTATTCTAAAAAAAATTTAATTTTGTGCTAAATGGAGATGTGACAGTTCGTATCATCTTACGTGCAAAGAATGCAATTGTTTACAAGGAGCTTTTGGTAGACTACACAGTGAACATTTACTGTTGCCTCCTGTTAATATACTGAACAGGAGACTTTTGTGGAAATAAAGAAGGTAAATGGAAGGGGCTTCGCATTATTTTATTTTTTTTAAGTTTTCCACAAAATAGTTGCATCTAGCAAAAATACAAGACAAATTACTTGCGGCTAATTCAGTTTCTTCTATATTATTTTTGTTGCTATTCTACTGTCTATGCTTGGATTGAGTTTATTCTTCCAGACTTGCTCAATTTCCAGATGATCTCTGCACTAAATTCACCCTTATTTGTAAGGACTTTCTTATTGTTAAAACATTAGGATACTAGATTGTATCTTTGCTCTGCTCCACACCTGTGAGTCTTTTTATTTGCTTGTAACATTCATAAACATGAGAATTGCCAGTTTCAGGCATGACAGCTACAGGCCTTTTTAATAAGTATCTTAGAAAGCTTTCTATGCTAGGAAGACTTAGGACATAACGCAAGATGTTTTAATCTATCTTTAGACTGTTTTTTGGTGTCACCTGAGAAGGCAGCAGCTGTAATGGACTTGACTGCACTTCTCTTTCAGCACTTCTGCTGCGTCTTATCTGTGAAAATTTTCTGTGTAAGCTGTTTCTATAATGAATGGTTGGTGAGCATCGCTGTAGACCTTAACTGTTATATGCAATATGCTGCTGTTGTCTCTGCTAACCTGAAGCTGCCTACTTAACATTTTTAAGAGGGCCCACTTGGGCAAGGTATAGTTCAGGAGCATTTCTTTTAGAAGTAATACTAACCTAAGTAGATCCTGATTCTACTTCTGTCTCTCCTTACATCACGCTCTGCTGAAGGAGGCTGTACTGCCCCCAGCTGTGCTCTTCCAGTGCTTTTTTTGCACTAGCTCTGCATGGTAAGCTGATTCAGCTTTCTTGAATAGCAGGAAAGTAAGTTGATGTCTCCTTCCCAGCTCTCAGATTGTTGTGAGGAATTGGCTTATCGGGTGAGTTTGTAAGGTGGAGTAGGAAGGGATGAGAGAGAATAATTACTGGGAGGAGGTAGAAACTCTTGTTCTCTTCATCTCCTTTCTTCCTGATGGTGAGAGAGCTCTTCATTCACTCAACTGTAGTACAAAACCATACCATCAGTTTGACTTTTTACTAGCTTTTTCTTGGGCTTAATGATAAACTGGATAAGGGAATTGATCTAGCTGAAAAAAAACTTCGTAACCACGGTCAGCTTTCCATCTTTCTGTTGCACTGCCCCACAGACTCAGCTATGTGCGGATAATGAGAAGAAAAGGGGAAAAAAGAAAACCAGCCCTGCTGTTAAAAAAAAATAAAATAAAGCTGTAATTTTCCTTTGTCTCGCCTGGCACTGTGTTGTGCGTCACGTGTCTGTCTCTTTGTTTTTTGCTACTACTGCTGAAGCGATGCTTAACTGCTCATGCAGAATCATCTCTTCTTTTCGGAGCAGTTTTCACTCTTTGTTTCTGTTACTGCTTTCAACATCTGAGGAAATACTCAGGGGTACTGCTTGACTTATTCCTATGAATAAGTCTCTGGACTACTGACTTGTATTTTATGTGGGTTTTTTTTAAGCATGGCTTGCTCTTCACCTAGAATTTCAAAGAGGAAGGAATTCTGCTTTTTACTGGTTGGAGCTCAAAACTTAAGTTCTATTTGTAGAGAGTTTTAAAGCAGAGAGAGTACTGTTTCACAGTTTTCTTTTGGATATGTTGCCTGAATTTGTAGCAAACTTCAGAGACAAGAGTGTAACTTGTCGAAAAGCTGCTTAAATAATATGTTTCTTGCCATAACCAACAGAGAGTTCTGCCATACGCTGAAAGTTTCTTCAGTTAAGCAGTGTGATCCAGACGTTCTGCCAGTATACAAGAGTATTTGGGGGGGGAAAAAGGGCTTTAGCTAAGAGGTATACAATATTTACCAACTGCCAGATGTACTTCCTTTTAAGAAGCTCCTGCAGCAGTATACCTATTTCAAAAAAGCAACCCTCCTCAACCAAGTACTTATGGACAAGTAAACCCTGAATTTGAAACTCATTTAAAACAAAACACTGTTTATATGTTAGCATAGAGTGAGAGAACACATTGACATGACAAGTGTTTGTGGTAGAGTTGAAGAAGCTACGCAGAAGGTGTTTCAGATCTTATAGAAATTATGGCCACGGCAGAGACTCTAGAATAAATTACATCCTTTCGAGCTTTCTGTTCACTGTGCATGTTGCTGTATTTTTGTGTACAATGCATTTATAATCCAACTGAAAGACAGAACAGTATTATATGACACCTCTTATTTGTAATTAATTCTGTGTGACTTTTTAAAAAACACGTCTTTAACTGTTCAGTTAGAATACGTAACAAAAGATTTCCTGTTTAGATGAGAGATCTCCAGATGCACAGTATGTGGATTTGCTGCTGAATCCAGAACGTTACACTGGATACAAGGGGCCTTCTGCTTGGAGAGTGTGGAACAGCATCTACGAAGAAAACTGCTTCAAGTAATTGGGAGGGAGAGGAAGCCTGTTTCTTCTACTTGTGCTTCCGTTTAGCTTAAAACTGATTTTTGTGTTTTCTAACTTATTTTCTAGGCCTCGATCTGTCTACCGTCCTTTAAATCCACTGGCGCCTAGTAGGGGTGGGTCTTGCCTGTTTCATTTTCTAATGCAGTTCTTGTAACATAGTGACTGTGGCAGCGCGAGTGATACAAATAGTAATCTTCAGTCTGTAGGTGTGCTTTCTGCTTTTTTATTTTCCTCACTAGAAGTAGCTATCTATTTTTCCATCTATGGAAACGTGCAAGGTCAGGTTGGACGAGGCTCTGAGCAACCTGATCTAGTTAAAGATATCCCTGCTCGCTGCGGAGGGGTTGGACTAGATGACCCGTAAAGGTCCCTTCCAACCCAAAGTGTTTTATGGTTCTCTGATTTTTTCAATATTTAGATTAAAGGTTGTGATACTTGATTACATACTTGCTTAATGTTACGCATATCAATAAGCTTATTAATGTCAGATGATCTAACATGAAAACTAAAGTAAATCTCAAACTATTCAGTGTTGCAGTAATTTTCTAGCGGGGATTGAAAGGAGTTAAAGTTCAAGAAAAATTTCAGCACTTTTGTATTCTTTCCTTGGTATTTTTTTCCTAGAGCATTTACTTTAATCACTTTAGCTCTTGGTCATCCTAGTGTAATGTAGGTGTACGTTTTCCATCCATAATGTTTAGTGTATTACAAATGTACAAATAATTGCATTATTTGAAGAAAGAGTGGGTACTTAGGAAAGCTCATTTATCTGCAAGAATATTTAAAAAAAATAAAAGCCAATGATTCGAAGGTTACGTTTTCAAATTTAAATTGAAAACTATAACCTGGTGTTGCAGGTTGACCAGCCTTCTCCTGTCAATGTGTCTCATTTTCCTTTAATATTGTCTGTTAGCCAATAGATGGAATTAGGAAACATGACTGCATATTAAAAAAAATCAAGGTAGCTTTTCATAATTATGAATATTGAGATAATTTATTTCTGGTATACAGAAATAAAATGGGCAGTTTGACTCAGAGATCAGAGTTTTCTGAAAGGAACACCGGCCAGATTATTGAATAACGTGAACTGAAGAATAAGACTTGTTAACCATTTTTCTGAAGCTAAAATGTAACTGTCAAGAATATGTAAATAATCTGCTACTAAGATTTCAAATTCTTTGTGACTTTATTATAATGTGTTTAGTCTCTAATGGTCTGGAGGAGGAGGAGGACAGAAAGTTTTGTTTGTTTGTTTTTTAAGATTAAATAAGGTTTGTTGCACGTTTTCAGTATTTGTAGTAAAGCCTGTGTTTCGTTACTACTTTGCTGTGGAAATTATCTTTTTAATGCTTATGGATTTTTTTGTTTTGTTTTGTTTTTTGTTCTCTGCTCCCGTTAAGGAGGAGATGATGGTAAGTCATCTTATTTTACCTGAATTGCAGAAATGAAGTAAACATTATTTTGGACATCTGATTTATTCCCTTCATTGCTATTGCATTTGAGGGCAGGAAAGTTTTGTTCTTATACAAGTCATTGATCAGATGATGTTTTTATTAGGATGATTCTTTCATTAGGAGTGAGGGGGAAGGAATGGATAAGAGCAAGATACAGTTCTGTTGTTGATTCTTACCCTTGTAACAGACTATGTGTTGTGATAATGTTATTAGTGAAGTAATTGGAGATGCATAAATTAAAGGCTTCCTGGATCTCTTCCAGAGCCCCATTGATAGTGATGTCAGATCCTTTAAAAAGAGGAACAGTTTTTTTGTGTACTTTCTTGAACATCCTTGCTTTTGGGAAGGTGGGAAGAGAGTGGGAAGAAAATACATTCGGGCTGTCTCCAGTGAGACAGACTTTTAAGATCTTTCAGTCACCTGAAAGCTCTCAGGCAAAAGATCTAAGCCTACAGGAAACCTTCAGACAGTAACAGTCAAGATAAAGGATATCGGATATAATTACACTCTTCTGTCACATCTTTCACCACGAGTGAATACAACCAGGCTTGTGCTTCCATACACTTTGGAATGCCCTGACCAGTAGCTTAGTCACGCTCATGCTTGTATTTCTCCTATTCTGACCCCAGCAGATTTAAACTAACCTCAGAGTTCAGACACTTCAGCGTCTGTTCTCACTTTAATAGCTAAATTGCCTAGCTTTTATGTCCAGATGGCAGCTAATGTTGGTAGGTGTAGTGATAAAAAGATATTGTAATGTTGAATATAGATATTCTTCATTTAACCATATACTTTGTATTTACAGGAGAATCTTTCTACACATGGCTGGAAGGTAAAGTCTCTTGGATGGGTTAATATGATGTTACATTTGCTAGAGGAAACACTAGTATTTTTTTCATCTCCTCAGATATTTGTCATAAATTGTGCAGAACTTTTAAGTGTCATTCAAAGAGTATTTTTTTTTTCTTGAGGGTCTTTGGAAATTGCGTTCGTTTAGGTCGCATACTCTTTAAACCCTTCAGTGTTTTGTCTTTTATGAAGGAGGAATTCACTTCAATACCAGTTACTTTGAACTTTTTGCTCATTTTAGGCATTTAAGCAAGGATGATGTTATTAGTAACATTGCTAAGTGTTTTTGTTTGAAAACAGCTTTAAAAAACTTCACAGTTTTTGATGGTTCTGTTCCCAGTATACAAACTAACGTGTGTTCAGAAGGCAAAGCAATTTGGGTTTTATTCATATTTAAATGGACATTATTATTACAGTTGTAGGAATCAAAATTGCATTTTGGAGGTGTGCAGAAAAGTGAATGAGTTAATTGTATTTAGTTTTAAATTTGGTTCATTCCACCTTTCGTAAGCCGTTACTTGCCTAGTTGGAAATCCCTTACTGGCACTAGTGTAGAAAAGCAGACAAATTTACATGCTTTTTAAAACTTAATGCTTTTAAATGAGGCTATATTTCAGCCTCACAAATAGGCTTCACCATAAGCTATTCCTCCTTCCAGTTGTGGAGACTGGAGTGGTGTGGAAGTCACCCAAACATATCTTTGAGAAAGGAATAAACTCCGAAATTCCAAGTCTCTGTCTAAGTGGTATTATAGGTAATTTCTACATTTAAATTACGTTTTGGGCACTCAATGCCATTGTGTTTCTCTTTACACTGTAGAAGTCTGTATTCATCCAAGTCATATTTTTCAAAGTTTTGCTCTATGCATTTAAATCTTCCGTGAATTTACAGTAGAGATGGGAAGAAACATTTTTGCTGTTTTCCAATGCCTTAAGGTTTTCCTGTGTTTTCGATGTTTGGTTGGCGTTGTGGTTTTTTTCTGTAAGATCACTACTCTTAATTTGGTAGTAGCTTTGGTTCTAATTAGAATGGGTCACAGTTTCTCATTTAGACACTGTCAAAATTCAAGACTATTTCAAATTTTTTTTGCTCAAACAGTGTAGGCATCTTATTTTTTTGTCTCAATTTGTCTGTACTGGCTGGCAAGATAGTTGTTTGACTGTATTTATTAGAACACTAAAATACCAAGGTAGATATGTCAAACTTCATTCTTGTATCTTCTTTTTATACAAAAAAAAATCTGAGATAAACTTTTCCTATAATGGTTATAGTGGCTTATTAAAAATTCTGAAGGACTATAATTGTAATTCTTGAAAGTTAAATGATGCAGACTTGCATCACTGATATGTCAAGATATATTCATTCTAATATGTTATTTCCAGTATTTAGTTTGGGGTCTGTTTGTCTTTTTTTCCTGAACAGGTCTTTGCCTTGAGAAAAGAGTGTTTTATAAACTCATTTCTGGACTTCATGCTAGCATCAACTTGCATCTGTGTGCAAACTATCTTCTTGAAGGTAATTTAAATCTAGGTAAAATTGCTGAGTGGAATTCTACAATATCTAATAACATGTCTGCTTCGTTGTTTTCTTTTTCTGAACATGCATGTTTTACCGCCTCACCCTTATTTTTTTTCCTCTGTGTAGAAACCTGGGGGAAGCCTCGCTGGGGACCAAATGTGAAAGAGTTCACTCGGCGCTTTGACCCTATTGAAACAAAAGGAGAAGGACCAAGGAGGCTCAAAAATTTGTATTTCTTGTATTTGATAGAGCTGCGTGCTTTGTCAAAGGTTGCACCGTACTTTGAACGTTCAGTTGTTGATCTTTACACTGGAAATGGCCATGAGGATGCTGAATCTAAAGCTCTCTTACTAGATATCTTCAGGGATACAAAGTAAGGCATAGGATTTTATTTTTTTTATCAATAGTTTGAAATTCTCTGTTATATTTGCAAGTGAGAATAGATGACATTTTGATATGATAGGACAGGAGGAGTGGAATGAAGAAATAGAATTAAGTAACGAGAGAGAACCAGAGGTATTTGTACATTTGATAAAAGGTGAATATTTTGAGGTTTGAATATACCAATCTTATTAAAAAAAACACAAACAAAAAAAAACACAAGAAGACAGAAAAACCTACAATGGCCTGGGTTATTCCCTATTTGCTGCTTTTTCTGATTCTTCGATATAAGATGCACGTGATTTATTTTGAAAACGAAAATAGTACACGTAGACTTTTAACAATCTACTGAGTAATCCAGCTTTTCTCATAGACTTAACCTCTGGGGTTTTAGCCCTATCTTCTTCCTTCTGTTTACTCTGTAAGGTTCTTCAGTCCACTTCCTTTGCTCACCTTCTCACTGATTTTTGTGATTGATGATGTGCTGTGTGTCCTCATTCCTGTCCCTAATCATACTCTTGCTGGGTATTTGAGATGTGATCAGACAACTATCAGCTGAAAAGCAAACGTTTAGACAATTTTGGTGTATATTGGAAAAAAATCTTAATCAATGGAAATGTGGTGGAGAAAATTCTCAACACAACTGTAAATAACAGATTTCAAGTTAGAGTGATTGAAAAGTAAAACTGATGCCATTCAGAGCTACTCTGCAAAGACAAGGAACTCTGAAGAATATTTTACACTCATGGCATTATCTGCTCACCAAGCTCGATGGAGCAGTGTAGATTATGCCAACGTTCCGGGGTTTTTTGCATCTTGTCTTTTTTAGGTCCTTCCATATGCACTTTGATGAAAAGTCCATGTTTGCTGGAGATAAAAAAGGAGCCAAGTCATTAAAGGTAAAGCTAGTTGTCTGAATGACATCCAAATTATCTATTTTGGAATTAAGTTGTGTTATTTTGGAAAACCTCTCTACTTACCAAAAGTGTACTGCTGAGAGCAGAAAAGGCAGGGATAAAAACGTACAGAATTATATCTGAGGCCTCTTAATCTACTTTATAGTAAATTAATACAAGGTGTTGTCCTGAACCAGGCAGACTCAAAACCCCAGTTTAGTGCCTTGGATGTGCTGTCAGGACTGTGGTGTTGAATTGCCAGTAGATGCAAAGATGCTCTTTGTTTAAAGTACCTGTTTCACCTAAGTATCTGGAGGAAAAAAAAACCCACACAAGAAAAAACAACAACAAAAAAAAAACAACAAAAAACCCATAGTAACGTCTGCTTAAAAAACATCTGCCTTATATTATATAATGTAATATAGTATTATACTTAACATTAGAAAAACATAGTTCCTAGATATGGGAACCTTACGTGAATGCTTTTACTACCTAACAAGTTCCAGTGTTGGAAGTGCTGGTGTTCAGACTGGTATGCACTACAATTCCACAGGTGGAGTGTGGCTCAGTAATAAAGGTCTGTTTTAATAGTTATTAACACTTTCAATACTTATTTAATTGATAGTATGGAATTACATCAGCATTAGAAAGAATGCTGTTAGAAAGGTGCCAGTAGTTTTTTTTCAGCCCTACTAGTGTTTTTCTGACTTTAAAAATTTAATTGAGATCATCTTAATTAGTTCTGGGCTGTGCGTGTCTCCGCTCCGACTGAAGGTGCAAAGCAACAATCTACCCATAGCTTTGGACAGAAAATGTCTTTTATGAGTTGTAATGTTTGCCTGTTTGTCAGAAAGGTAGGTTGGGTCAAAAGGGATTGAATAGTAGAAGAAAAATTGGGCAGAGACACAGATACCGTACTTTGAGCTTTGAAAATTTTGAGAAAGTTGGTAGAAACTCAGTGTACAGAATGCAAGTGTTACCCTGCATGTCTTGTATTTCTGGGTTTTTTTCGAGGAATTAACTGTTAGCAGTGGCTTGGAAACAAGATTCTGGGTTTACGTGGACCTTTGTTATGGCCTGACCACATAAGGTAGTGGTTTTGTTCAGTTCTAGTCGTAGAGAGTTGAAATTCTAGTGGCACTAGAGTAGTTAACCTTCTGTTTTTGTAAAACTAAGAGGTACTTTCAGTTAACCTTTTCTATTTTGTTTTTAACTGATAGGAAGAATTCAGATTGCATTTCAAGAACATATCCCGCATAATGGATTGTGTTGGATGTGACAAATGCAGGCTGTGGGGCAAACTGCAGGTACGGTTCATTTTCGGTCTGTGTGCGTGAGAGGTGGGAGGGGGTTAGAGGATAAGCATCTATTTCAGTTTGGCAGGATACCTCTTACCTTATGGTGGTTGACTGACTGAACCTGGTACACAATCAATGGCGTGTGTTTGCACTAGCGTCCTGGTTTGGGTGCTGTTACTTGGGCTAAGGGAGTGTCAGTATGTAAGAATTGATACTACAGTTTGCCTGGGTTAGTAATATTTAAGCTTTTTCTTATGTTTTTCTGACCGTTTGAAGGACTGATCTCATTGATGTTAAAACATTGGACTGTTTCTATAGACTCAAGGCTTAGGAACTGCTCTGAAGATCTTGTTTTCTGAGAAGGAAATACAGAGCCTTCCTGAGAACAGCCCTTCGAAAGGTTTTCAACTCACACGTCAAGAAATAGTTGCTCTTGTAAATGCCTTTGGAAGGTAAGTTTTTTATCATTTCTACTGTAGGGAAAAGAATGTAAAACTTCAGTGTTGACACTCACAGTCTGTTGACAAATGTTACTGTACATGTAGCTGTCCCTTTAAAAGGCTGAATTTACTATTAGTGATATTGATAAACTTAATGCCATCAAGCTAAATATCTGGAGTAGTGATTATTAGTGTTGGTCATCATTCTGTATTTGGATTCGATTAATCACTTTATTGCATATCTCATAAATTCTTTTTTGTGAAAGCTGGATGTGTCAAGGTCTAGGGCCAGGCTGGCCCTGGCTAGACAAATAGCCGATGCTCTCTGTTAACTCGTCTCCCTTCCCAAAGAGAAGTATCTTACTCAAAGTCAAATGCGTACGACTATTTAAGTCTCCTCCTTTTTGAACACTGACTATAGATGTTCTGCATTTTGTATTTCTGTTTTACATCAGTGTATGTAAAAAATAGTGAAAAATAAGAAAAATAATTAGAGATTTTTTTTTTGAACACTGTCATTTGGCTCTTAGACTTTTGGGTTTTTTTTGTATGGCATGATTATTTTTGATGAAACTTCTGCTTTGGTTAATTTTTTGAAAATTTGCCCCATTCAGGTGATGAAATAAAACATCAGCTTTAAAATCTTTAAAAGATATGTAGAAATAGCATTGTTCATCATTCTAGTTCTTCAGATCTTGAATATAAGAATCTGTTCCTCTTCAAAATTACTACTTCTATTTTTAGATGTTTAATGAAGTCAGGACAATTAAACATATATATAAATTTTAATCCCTGTAATATATTATGTAAATATAATGGAGAGTCAAATAGTAGATCTTTTGAGGGAAAGTGATATCTTCATTGTGTTCATCTTTGGAACAGAGTTGGGTTCAGGGAAAAAAAAAAAACAAACTCCCCTGGAAGATGATGATTTGTACTTCTCTTTTGCAGTTGACTTACTAACAGTTAAGGGTTTTTTGTTTTACAGGCTTTCCACAAGCATAAGAGAGTTGCAGAATTTTAAAGTTTTAATACAACAAACTAGGTAATGAAGGCCTTTGCACAACCCTTTAGTGAAGACCATTTACATGACTGTGTTGAGCAGAAGGAACCGATCCTTACAGGACTCACAGGAACTGATAAAAAGTAAAATCAAACACCAACTTGAATATTTATGTTTAAACTAGGAATGGTTATTAATTAGAAAAGATATTTATGAATGAATTATATAGTTTTTAAATGTGTAAATTATGCTGATCTGTTTATTTTTTAAGTTCTCTGCTTACAATTCTGTTGTGCTGAAACTTCGTAAATTTTCTTCATTTCCTTGCCTTCCTTAGAGGGTTGTTTCATACAAAAACGCATGTATCTCCACCATCACTTGGCCTGTCCTGAGAGAGGTGCTTTACCTCTCACCTCTCCCCAGTACTGAGCTTAAGTATCTTCTAAGGATTGGGTATGATGATTCTGACTAAAAGTTTTGAAAAAGAAAAAAGAAGAAATAAGGCTCTGGTTGAGTTCTGACTTCTTAGTGTAATAATGAAATGTACTTAAAAATTGGAAATTTACTGAGCAGAAAATTTTATTTCATACTGAGCTCTTTTGCATCATGCTGATATCAACATTTTTTTTCCCCCTTATGTGCTGCTTTTCAGAATTTCCTTTTTTTCTTTAAAATAAGTACTTTTTTTGCAACGCAGCACAGTCGGAAGTGACTTTTCTGCGGCCCCTTGGCTACCTACATTTGCTTGGGGGTGAGGGTCAGGGCAGGGAAAGATGGTTAGTGGAGTGCTGCTAGCTGAAAAGCCTGTTAGTCAAATTTGCATCTACTCCATTTTATTTTCTAGATTATAATGACAAGTTTGGTTTCCAGAAATTGTCTTTTTAATGTCTAAAATGTTAGAATGGCACACTTCAGTCTTTGAGCTGTGGAAATAGATTTGCTCTTTGTGGGTTATGTTGTAGTGCTTTGCTAAAAGGTCAGCGCAAAAAGTCAGAACTTGTTTTTGTAGTCACTTTTTAAAAAAAAGATGCTTTTTAAAATTCATAAACACACCAACATTTAATACCGCATACTCTATCTATGCAATCCCTAACTGTATCTTCTTTAAAAGCATCTTCAGCATAAGAAAACGGGTATGTTAATAACATGACTTTCATGAAATAAGAAATTAGGTATCATTGTCCACAAATGTCAATGATAACTTACCATTGGCCAAAACAGAATTCAGAAGCAGCACTACTGATTAGTAGCAACCAAATACTGGTTTAAATTTAAAACAAAGTAGTTTTTTTGTTGTTTGCTTATTTAAACCAGCGTGTTTCAAAGTGAAGTTATGAATGTAGGAAGTGCTGGTACAGTGTAGATACATCTCTTGTTTTTAAAAATAAATCTTCACAAAATAAAGTGCTCTTAAACATTTTTCACACTACCAGATATTTAGTGACCTGTTTATATAATTGATTGTAACTGTATTGGCTTATATAGTGTGGTCCTTTGCAACTCAAGTTTTCTGAAAGCTAGAATACGCTCTTAGGTCCTTTGTTTCCAGACTAGCCTCATATTTCTACCTGACTGGAAATGAGATAGACTGTCCTGCAGACACTTGCCGTTATAAAAGATACTCTTTCCCAAGAAAGTAAGCCTTCTTGAATCAAACCAGGGTAAGCTAAATGAAAGGGAAAAAGACAACCAAAACCAACAAACTACCCCCACCAAAGTTTTGGTGATAGTTGCAGAGATTAGCAATGAACTGGTATCCCATCAAAAGTTCCTGTTTAAGCCAGGAGATAATTTAATGTGGCGTTAGAGAAAGGTGATGCCTGTCTGGCATCATGGTGTTTTTACCTAGCAGCTTCTCTTGCCTGTGAGCAGTGATGTCTGAGCAAGTCACCCTGGCTTCCTTTTTCTAGTTAATGGAGAAGAGCTGGTGATTTCTAGGTGGATTCCAAGCTCTGTATTTGCACCCTAGAGTTTATATTTCTCCACTAAATTGAAGCGTGAATCTAGGTAACTAGCTCAGTTGTGAACAGCTGTGCTTGGTGAATTGAATGAGTTACACCCCGACTATCTAACTCTTCTGAGTAATTGTATATATTGAAAGAGTTTGGGTTTCAGTTGGCCCTTAATTCCTTGCCTTTTGGATTGACCTGCAAGGGCTAGAACCTGTAGGCTCACTTGTGTGAAGAATACTATACAGCTGGAATTTATCTGTATTGTTATATATTATAGTGCCTAAAGGTTTAGGCAGGATTTTCTAGTTGAAAAAATACTGCATTATCTGTGCTGCCCCAGGAAGGACCCAAGTCTCAAAATTGTTTCTTTCCTTTTTCCCCTTGCTTTGTGGGGGAAGTGTATGACTTCCAACCTTCCTCTGGGGATGCAGCTGGCTGTTTTTCTTCTTTTTCCACCTGTGCCTGGTTAAAATCTATGGACACTGGAGCAGCATCACATACTAGCATCATGCGCTTGCTCCTGGGACAGGTGAGAGATTCAGGCACGCAGATCCTGGACACCTGCTCCTCACTACCCTCATTGGCCCGAGGCAGGCAAGGTTTGGGTAAGTACATGAGGAGATGGGAGACTCTTCTTCTTTTCCTTTGTGTCGTGCAAACGCAGGAATGCAACTGAACAGCAAGTCCTGCGTATGAAGGCGTTCTGTTGCATTTGAAGGTACATTTTGCTCGGTGATCAAATATGGTAGGCATTTCACTTCGCTGTCATTGTAGAAATAGGACATCAGAATTTTCCGGTTACAAATCTAGTTGAAACAACTTTCCTGACACCATCTTTTTTACTGTATTTGATGTACATTCTGTGACTATGCTGCCTATGAAGTTTTTCCATGTGAGTCAGATGATTTAGCTCTTTATATGCTAAATTAAATTTTAGAAATTTACAGATCCCTTTTTATACTAAAGAATAAGGTTAGTTACGCTGTCCATGACCTGTAAACTATTTTAACTTCCAGCTCCCTGTTGGAGTTCAGCTTGTCAACATTGTCTGTCATTCATTTCAGAGTAAAAGTCTATTTCCCTCTACAAATGACACAATGATTGTAATCCCAGAGGTAGGGAGAAGACAAAAATGTTTCATTTTTCTCAAGTTGTCAAGACTTAGGTGAAATAAGACTTGGTGCACTCTGCAAAGGTAAAATGTTGGGTGTTGTTGCTAAACAACTTGCTCCTCGGTGCTTGGAGATGGAGATGAGAATATAGATTTAAAACAGTGAAATATAGAGACTTGTGTAAGATGGAATAACAGAAGTGGTTTCCTACTTCAGCAGATGATTTGTGCTGATCCGTCATTGTACGTGCATGAAATACACTGTGCCACACTTTCTCAAGTGGTATTTTGACGGTTGGGTCACCTTTATCGGACCTTGCTTTGTGCTTTTCTGGGAAGCAACCTGTAATATGTTGTAAATAATCTAGATGCTTATGGTTATAAAGTAGCAATCAGCAATTCATCACTTTACAATTCTTCCACAGAGCTAGCCTAGGAAAATGTAATATTTATTAAAATCAAAATCGATGTTGGAACTGCTTACTGAGATCTAAATACTTCTGAATCTTTGCTATGTTTGAATCTATCAAATGCAAATTAAAGTATTTTCTGCTACAACTTCGTTTTGTGAATGTTATTTTTGGGGTTTAATTTTAATTATTTTTTTTTTTTTACTTTTCATTTGATTTTCAGCTATGCTTTGCAGAAATTATGTAACTTATTTACATGTCAGTCATTTAAGCTTAAGATGATGAGCAGGCTTTCATTCTCACTTCAGTTCTGTTCAAAAGATGACTATAACCCGTGTACCTGTCGCTGTTTACAGGGCATCGTCATGTGTCAGCATCTCGGGGATGCATGGGGCAGAATTACAGTATGTTGCTGTATGAATATGGCCAAATTTAGCCTCAGTTTGAGTGATTTAAGAGGCAGAAAGGCTTATTCTGAAGTGAAGTTTGATCTGTTCTCTTCCTTTCTCGCAATAGCTTATGAAATCCATGCTGTGAATAATTTTTCTGGTTGGTTCACCCAGCGGGGCTGGGATTTTCCTGTGAAATAATTTCCCTTAACGGATTTCCACAGCTCTGTGTATGCATTTTTAAGACGTTATCTTACTAAAAATTTGATACATACATTTCATCTCTAGTTTAGGTGGGTAAGTACCTGTTACACAGGTGATGATCGTTATAGTGATTCAATTTAAAGATCTTACCTTTCAGGTTGTTCTTCATATCTCCTGTGTTTGAGAGGATTTAATTCATTACTATGGTTATAGTCACTTGTCATTCCACTTTTTTGCATGCATTCTGCGCCACGGGGATCAGGCTTCTTTTATGTGCAGAATGATCATAATCAACTTTTTACTGTGCAGCTTTATCTACTGTGATAAAAATGTAACTCCTGCAGACTTTTCTTTCACTAGGTCTTCAGGCAGTTTTGTACAAATGTGATTGTAGAACTCCAAAGGGTTTAATAAAATTTCTGTTCTTCTCCCAACTCTGTAGCACATTTTCTTAGTCTCTGACTGATAGTTTGGCTGGTTTTCTTGAAGGAACATTTGGGAAGAAGTGAAGAATGTAATGGAAGCTTTGGAGAGCAGACAGTTCATAGGCTGTACTGTGCTTCTGGCAGCAGCAGGGCTCATGCTTTGATGATTTTTTTTTTTTTTTTTTTTTCACCACAAAAGCCCGAAAGACCCTGTGGAAAAGCTGGCATATGAGTGTGGCACTACTACACTTTTGGCTTCCAAGTAGAGCTGATCAGATCTACTCCCTGTCCCTTGTATATCCTCTGTGCATCATACATGAATTCTGTACTACTTGTACTTACTAAGGAGTTGATACGAAGAAAACATGAAGCCTCTTTACCATTTGGAGATGCTATAGTATACCTCAAATGGAACTGCTTTTACAGAGGTAAAGATTACTGTAAGAAATATGTTTTTGTCCTAGGGAGGCGTAGACTGAATTTTACAGTATTTGTTTCATGTGAGGAAAGAGAAAGAGGTGCTGAGAGTGCAGAGTTCACAGCAGAGCATACGCATCAATATTGGGGACAATAAAAAGACCTGAAGTAGAGTTCCTGCTTGTCTTAGATGAGTATTAATTTTTTTTAGGTTTGCTATGTGCAAACGTCACATAGTAGACTGGCTTTTATCCACCATTTCCACCACCAACCACCCCATCGATGCCTGAACCTATAAGGCTGAAGCACGGCTTCGCTGATCGTCTGCCAGTTACACTGAATTTATCTTCTAGCTCCGCTCGAGTTTTTTCTGGTTTACATATTCCTGGCTGTTGTTCTATTCCCAGACTGCTCTTCCTAGGTTTTCAATAAACTAGTACTGTTATATGTATCCATCTCCCTGAGGAGGTATTTGACTTTCTCTTCTACATAACATACCTAGAACTGATTCACAGAGATGATCATGTAATTTTAATTCTTTGAACTTAAATTTTCAGCCTGTTTCTCAGGTCACAGTGCTCTAGCCAGAGCAGACACCCATCTCTTAGTGTTCTGAGACTCCCTGTAGCTACTGAGAAGATACTCCTTTTTCTGCTTTCTTACAAGAATGCAGTGCGTTTTGAGATCATAACCTGACTACAGATGACTTTTAGCCTCCACCCACCTTGCCACGTTGAGTAAGTGGTGATGATCCAAAGTAAACTGTGCTCTGAGAATGCAGCAAAAACTCGGAAAGACAGTATTTAATCAAGTCGGTATTTTTCCCTTACAGGCTTTATGTGCATGTAAGAATAGCTACTGTCATGCATTTGAACAACCCATTCAAGTGTTTACAGTATATCCATCATCATCATATACGTCTAACCTAATACACAGTGTAAAAATAAAAATACTTAGAAAATAATTATGCTGTTTTACTTCATGAAACTTGCTCTTATAAAATGAGCACAAAAAGATTAAATTATACCCTCTAACAACTATTCGAAGCCAAAAATAGCGTGGCTTAGAACAAGGTATTAACTGTGAACAGTCTTCAACATTTAAATCATTAGCTTATACTTCTTGAACTATGAAAAGCTCGTGGCAAAGACAAGTTCTTCATTTATCTGTGCATAGGAACACTTTTAAGAACAAAAAGGTGAAGAAAAATTGCTAAGCTTTGTTTTTCGGAACATTTGTTTTAATATCGGAATGTCCTAGAAGGGTGTAGTTGATTGAAGTTATATAGGGCTTGGCCGGTCTGTGTCCAGTGCCGGATCTTGTTGGAGGGATCCTATGTAAGCCATGAAGCTGTTGTTCTGATGGCCCCAGTCGTAGTAGTCTGGAGAGAAACTTAAAAAGAAAACAAAAGAAAGAGTGATTGGCAGGTTGGTTTTGTAGATACCTGGTTAGTAAATGTGGGCAAAATGCAATCGCACAGAGGTAGTTCTCACACTCAAGTGCAAAAATAAAACAATACCCCAACAGGGGTTTCAGGCTGCTATTTTTTTGATCTGTCAATTATTTTGGCCCAAATGTTCTCAACTCATCCGTTTCCTGATTCTTCTAGTTCACTAAAGACCCTCCCCTTTCTCATTTGCTAATCCAGAAGGTTTTTAAAAACCCTAAAAGAGGTGCTGCCAAGGCCTGTCACTGCAAGGGCCTGTCGGTGACAGATCGAAACCTCCCGTGTCCACGTACAAGGGACCAGTATGTGGTTAGCAGCTCTGTCGTGCTGGCTTTCCTCCTGCCAGCAGTATGAGACCAAGCAGGTGGCTGATTTGTGCCTGTGTTACCAGTGTGGCTGGTTCCCTCGGGCCTCTGCGCGGCAGGGAAGGTGCCTCTTGGCTCTAGGCTGGATCCCAGCCTGGTGCACACCACCTCCAGCATCCTCAATGCGTTTAGTTACTACGTTAAAAACTAAGGCAGGGGTAGGATGACTGATAATTGTAAAATTCAACTTGACTGAATCGGCAGCTACCCAATCTTAGCTAAATGAGTGAACTCGATCTGGGTGTATGTGAGCAATGGTTAGCGAGTTTGCCTTCATTTTAAGACAACTGATGACACTACTACTAGCATAGTGTAGACATAGGAACAGCAAACAGGTAACACATGACTGAGCCTCCTTTCAGGGCAGGATAGCATCCTGGCAGTACCTTTCCTTCTCTGAACTGGGTGCTATCATTTTTTCTGGGAACTGTTCCTTCCTGGAAGGGAATCCTTACCTAAAGCCCCCAGTTACACACAGAAAACTGGATTGTTTTTTTGTTGATTTTTTTTTTATGTCAGTTCTGGGTTGTGTGGAATTTCATTATTTAGGTGGATTCACTTAAGCTTTCATTGAGTGGGAAAGCAAATGCTCCCTTCATTTCAGGTACACACCAAGACATTTATCCATATTACAGGACAACCTAAGTTGAGACGCTTTTTGCTACCACCACCCCAAGCTGCTGCCTGTGCTGTTGAGCTTTTCCCTGCTCTCCGTGAAAGCAGGGAGACAGCTGGTTTGCTAGGTTGCCTTGCTCACACAAACTAGTCAATGGCACTTCTTAGGCCACTCTTGGAACAAACGGAGGGTGAAACACGCAACCTGAAGATGTGAGCTGCGTTCTTCAGAGAGCAATAAGCTGTGACAGTTCTTAAATTATGTAACCATTTTCCTTCTTGTGTCCTTGTGGTCTCTGTGGGGCCCTTGGATCCCTACAGTCACACAGAATCAAAGAATCATAGAATGTTAGGGATTGGAAGGGACCTCGAAAGATCATCTAGTCCAATCCCCCTGCCAGAGCAGGAACCTAAATGACATCACACAGAAAGGCGTCCAGGCGGGTCTTGAATGTCTCCAGAGGAGGAGAATCCACAACCTCCCTGGGCAGCCTGTTCCAGTGCTCCGTCACCCTCACTGTGAAGAAGTTCCTTCTAGAGTTTAAGTGGAACCTCCTGTGTTCCAGCTTGTACCCATTACCCCTTATCCTGTCATTGGGCATCACTGAGAAGAGCCTGGCTCCATCCTCGTGACATTCACCCTTAACATATTTATAAACATTAATGAGGTCTCCCCTCAATCTCCTCTTCTCCAAGCTAAAGAGACCCAGCTCCCTCAGCCTTTCCTCATAAGGGAGATGCTCCACTCCCTTAATCATCTTGGTGGCTCTGTGCTGGACTCTCTCTAGCAGTTCCCTATCCTTCTTGAACTGTGGGGCCCAGAACTGGACACAATATTCCAGATGCGGCCTCACCAAGGCAGAGCAGAGGGGGAGGAGAACCTCTCTTGACCTACTAACCACACCCCTCACCCACTCAGTGCTGCCTTTCCACTTCAGCTTTGCCCTTTGCTTCCCCTCACCCCCCCGGGGAATTAAGCAACACTTGGAGCTAGGCAGTTTACATCAGTCTTCTGAAGGGGGTGAGAGTTCTTCCTCCTCCAGTTTCTGTTACAGGAATCAAGTGGTTACCTCTTGTATCTCACCTGCCCTGTGCTCCCTGTGGTGCAATATTCCATGCTAGATCATCATCGCTGTCGTATCTGCGAGGGTTGTCAAAGAAGTAAGACCTGGGACTGAAGCCATGGCTTGGGACCATTCCTGCATTGGCCTGAGGAAAGGAAAACCTCAGTCAGTACTTGCAACAGATACAGATAAACTGCTTGGTGCTTGACTTCTAAAAGAAGTCACTGCAGGCTTGCCTCCTGGCTTCAAAAAAACAGGCAAGTTTATGTTTGTTGTAGACAATAGAAATCCTTTTCCATTTTTCTGGTTTTTTTTTTACCAGCATAGTGATAATCTACTGATCTGAACAGCTGTTCCTTTTCCTTCCTTCTAGCTAACAGACATAACCCATTTTTGAACCCCCCCTCCAGTATGCATTTAACCAGTCTGCTGCATTCCTCTCCACCCTGGACACTTTGCACTTCTAGCCAGCTGACTTAAGTGAGCAGTAGGGAAGCAGCTGAGGAGCTGAAGGGTATGAATTTATGAATTGCCTAAACAGAGCTGAATTTACCTCCCATGTTTTTATAACCCTCTCTTGGTGTGTTACTTCCCTTGCCTCAGGAACTGATCATGCTGAACCCTGGCACTCTGCTTAATGAAACCACAGCTGAAAAGCCCCTTAAGGACCTCTGAGCATTTCAGTATCTACCCTACAGTGCTGTGAGGGTCAAACCCCAAGCAAAAGTCCTTTGATAGAAGAGGGAAAGGGGTGTACGTGTACGTAATTATTTAGGAAGAATTTTCTTTTACTTCCCTATGAATCAAAAGAGAAAACATACAAGATTCAGAAGATCAGACTGATTCTAGAAACATTGCAGAGGAACATCTAAGACTCAGCTGGATTCTGATCCACTGTTTCTATCCTCAGGGAACAGGGCTCCCTGCACCTGTAGATGAGCCAGGATGACATCTCCTTGGCTTTAAGGAGGAGAGCAGTTTAATCTTCCCCTACTTTTTAGATATTAAATAACTTTGACAAAGATGAACTAAAAATAGGTCCTTCTCTGTCATCTCCTCATTTTCAATATTCATCTGGCTGAAGGTACGGCAAGGCAAAGGAGTGCACATCACAGCTACCCCATGTCAGCACCAAAGCAGACAGACAGCTCGTGCCAGGCTACACTTGTCTGTGGAGTGGAGCTTTACATTTGAACAGTGCTGAGCACAGGCTGCCTCTACCCAAACCTTTTGTTTCTGAAGTCCTGAATGAAACGTAAAATCAAAGAACAACTTTTTTCTTGGGATCGTTCCTTATTAAAAATAAAGAATGTTTTGGATTTGTACTAAACCAGAATTGTTTTAAAGATTTTTTTTTTTTTACCTAACAGAAAGTTTGTTTTAATTCTAACCCTGTGCTTTCTGGCCAAGCATTTTCAACCACTGGACCATTTGATAGGTAACTACTGCAGGAGCCCACTGAACACATTAAAGTCCTGCGGCCCTTGGTCTCCCTCTTGTGGCACAGTTCCACTGATGTTCAGTTTTGCCTTGCTACAGTCTCCTCAATTTTTTGTTTCTTTCTAACGTTGTTTCCAGATTTCCTCCTACCATGATATTCGTCTGAATAAATATTTATTTTGTGTGGGAAAAATTAACTACTAGGTCGAGCGGCCTGCCCTGACCCTAAACTGTGACAATGGCTTATCCACTGTGACAGATAATGTCTACCCTAAAAAAAGATACCCATAAAAGAATTTATATCGCTGATGGGCTCTTCTGAACTGTATCTTTATGAAGTTGGAAATGTAAGGCTTTCTTTAAATCACAATGCAAAACTAGAATGTTATATGTGTTACTGAAGTACTCTTCGATTTGTGAGAGAATACTGCCTGTTTGACTCCATTTGAGCTCTCGTTTGAGTAGGATTCCAAGTCTTTATGTCATCAGCTTTTTAGAGATTAGACCATATCCCTTATCTTCACTCTCTTTTGAATCTCTCCCACACTATCCAAGTCAGCGAGTGTTTATTATGGTGATTGGTCTTTGACATGGAAACAATTCAATGGGTACAGGACTGAAAGAATTCTATTATTTCCTAGGTACTGTTAAAACAGCTAGCACACAACCATTTCCACTGCTGTTTGATGAAAGACCCCAAGTCTGGATAACAGACTCCTTTTCCACTGACTCCAGTAAAGTCCTGTGTTAATTCAAAGGGAAGACGTCCCTAAATTTAAGCAGGTTCCAGATTTTTAAGGTAAACTGCATGAGAAACACTATGTCTTCCTTCTAGGTAAATATGACGAGTTTCTTTCATGAGGAGTTAGTATCAAGAAGTGGGAAGTTTCAGTTGCTTTTATTCTGCCAAGGGCACATTGAAAAAGAGAAGTCAAAATGTAAAGCAAAAGCTGCTTCATCAGCTGAGCTCTCCAGACCTGCCTGGACATTGCACTAACAAATTCCACTTACAAGATCTTTTGTAGGGTTTCGGACACGGAAGAAATACACAACCAAGGAAGTAGGCAAGAGCTCCCAGACGAAAAGGATCACTCCAAACACTATGTAACCTGCATCTCCCAGTTGACATTTCAGATCTGCCTGTTGAGGAGTCAAACAGAAAAGTGTTTAAAAATGGCAGCTCATTCAAAGGTGCAGGAGGAACCATGTCTTCTTATGAAGATCTGTATTTAAGTGGCTGAAATACTTGAAGTGACCAGAAATTCCGTTCAGTAAAGCTGGCTAATGATTAAAGACATACTAAAAAAATCCATATGCTATTTTGTTGGGTACAGGACTTTCCTTCTACCTTTTCTCCTCCTCCTGCTATCTTTCCTTCAGTAAAATTAAGGTTTAATGCAAGGGTCTTCCCAGTCTCAGAGCGTGGCAAGCAACCACTTGATCAAGTGATCAAATCCAGGTAATGCAAAACTAGTTTTCCAGTCCTTTTTCCAGCTGGGAATAATATGTAAAGTAACAAATAGTGCTCAGGTCTTCAAAGGTATTTCTGGTAAATCCGGCTTTTAAAAATTAAGGCTTGGATCCCTTCAAATTGGTGCACATTGTGAGCTTGACTAACCATGCTTCAGCTTTGAACTTCTCTCTAGATTTCCCCTCCACCATTCACCGTAGTTGCAGAGGGCAAATCCCGTCCTTTCATGTGTTTTGTACAGAAGGTGAAAATGGTCATGGTGCTGGCCGGTGACGAGAGGCAGTACCACAGTATGAATATTGGGCTGTGCTTTTAAAAGTGACTTTGGATTCTGGTGCCAAATTGAATACCTGCTCCTTAGTTCCAGGCCTTTTACATACGGCTCAAATCATTTATCCCAAAATGTAGGCAACCCTAATGTCACAAGTTAGGCCAGATGTTCAAGAATCAGTAGTAGTGACCTAAGACCTAAAGCATCCCAGTGAGCTCCCTATGAACAACCTCTGCCTCCCCACGGGAAACAAGACCAGATATTCCGGCCATAAAGTTCCAGCCCCTGTTCCTCCAGACTGTAGGAGTCAACACCAGAAGTACCTCCTGCAAGGGGTCAGCCAACAAAAGGGACAATGTTTGATTCAGGAGATGAGTCACAACCTAGTGACCTTCTGCTTCAACCTATGTGTTGTAATTCCAGGGACTGGCACCACCAAGCTGCACTCCCCTTCTCTGCACCACAGCAGAGTTGATTAACGGTCCCTTGACAGACCCTACTCAACTAAGTCATAATGAGGTCCCCCGGGCAATCCTATCTTACTCTTTATCTACTTCTTATTTACAGTTTTATCTACTGCACAACAGAAAATTATTAATGGCTCCAGGTTTGCGTGGCCACCCTGGAAATACCAGGCCCTTCCATGGCTGGGAGCACTGCTCTTGGTCTGCAGGTGCTTGCTGAGAGGGTGGGGAGATATCAAGTGTCTGGGACTTTGAGGCCAAACAGAATATACTCGTGTTCCAGACCCAAGCCCACCATTTTGCCTCACCTTGAATGGAAAACTACTGGGACCTTGCTAAATTCTTCAAAGCAGAGAAAAAAGCTGGATGCCCACATTTCATAAAATTCAATGAAGAGTCCCCTGCTATTTCCTGTAGTGTTTTTATCAACTGTTGGTTTTCAATCTGAATTGTCATTTGCAGCTAAAGGTTGGGAAGAATCTTAGTCTGATCCTTAAATTATGGAAGTTATTATGCTAACGACAGAACTAAGGTAAATAACGCCAAAGCCCTGGAGGGCAATGGTTGATCTGACGATGACTTCAGCACAGAGCATTGCAGTGGAATCAAGTACTGGTTTTCTGCTTCTCCAAGCATAGTACATTCGTTCTAATGGACAAAACACCTGTCTTTTTTAATAAAAGGTGCTTTTCTAACAATAAAATAAAGGTAAATAAAATATTGATTTTTTTTTTTTAAATTATTTGGCTGGTGGTTACTTCTTTCTTTTAGAATTGGGTTGGCTTTTCCCTCCTTATGCTGAAATTACCAGAAATTTGTATTCCTGAGGCAAAGCAATCTTAGTGCATTGAGTAAAAGAAAAAAAAATAATAGGCTTTTATTATATTAACTGCTCTTGTCTTAGCATTTAGGAAATCAGCCATCACATACAGAATGAGTTTTTCTCATTAGCATATATTTTCATACTTGCCTGATCTGATACGTTGTACCAATCGTAATCAAAAGAATTTACTTTCTTGGTTTGGGAAAACGATAAGATGAACAAGTTGTAACAGGCTCGTGAGGTATAAAGTAGTATAACAGTCACTCCTATACTTGTCACCTGACAGACAGATGAGCCCTGGAAGAGATTCAAGCACAGGTTATTCATGAGGGAAGTTGAGAAGAACACTGCTTTGCATGGACTTCGAGGGTTGTCACGCTACTCTGTCTAATGCGATGGACTTTTTCTCTTTCCTTCTTTGATCAGTATCTCCTACACTATGTATATTCCCGTATTTTATCAGTACAGTGCTTTCCAGGCAATAAAAGCAGCTCCATCCCTTACCAAGACGGGCTGCGACTAATTCCTACAGCTTACTGTATAAGTGCTATTTTTCAGAGCAATGAAAACGCCTAAGAACTACACTTGGTCTCAGATGCAGCGGGAGAAATCAGCCCTCAGCTGTCCGTTAGCTCCAGAGCATCCTGTATCAGACGCTGGTGAGCTAGCATGATGCAACCTTGCACCTTTTTACAATTGCTTGCTGTGCACCTATTTCTCAAGTACAGAGCAGATCTTGACTGTCAGCAGTTAAACACAGCACAGACAGGAACAGAACCTCTGGCCTTACCTAATGTCAACACAGAGGAGACAGTGGAAGCACGGCCCCGGGGCAGAGTGACCACAGCTGGGCAGTCTGCAAACGGGAGCTTAGGCACAGGGCGAGGGGTGAGGAGGGAGGCTGCAAAGTGCGAAATCACAACAGCAGATGTACAGAAATGGAACTGGCTTTGAAGGAAGCTCAAAATAAATTTTGCGCAGTTGCCTCTGGAACAATGCTTTGCACAGCCAAAGGAAGAAAGAAGAGTTAAAGCTCTGTCTGCTTTTAGAGGAGCAAGATACTTGGTAGTCATTTGCTTCACTAGCCCTGCCCTCTCCCTCTCCTGGCAGAGACCCCCCACCGTGAGGGTGGGTTCCTCTCATCTGTGTGAGAGAGAAGCCAAGAGGGAAGTTGCTCCTTCTCTTGCAGGACCTTTTTTACCAGTGCGGGAGATAAGAAAGTCTGCACCCTATTTCCTCTATTCACACATCCAGATTTGCAGCCAAAGTGCAGAGGTCCAAAGTGCTGTGGCAGGTAGAGCACAGACAGAACAGAATGGCTAGTGAAGTGTCGGGGAGAGTCACCAAGTCACCATGTTCTGAATCTCTGGCCTTCAGGAGACTACCAGGGCCCCCCTGCTGCTCCCTCATGTTGGTGGCTATTGTCCCTGCGGCTCTGTTAATCCAGCTCCTCAGTCTGCACTGCCTCGTGAATACCAGTAAAGAGAGGCTCAGGAAGTAGTCAGAGAAGCTTGCAGAAAACTAGCTCGCCTGTTTTCCTGGCAAAATAATATTAATTCAGGGAACAGTCAGTCTCAGGAGTATTACAAAATTCCCAGTACAGTCAACCTCTGTCTGAATTCCTGCTTACAAGGTGCTGGAACTACCACTGTTCACCAGGCCATAACCAGCAGCTATGTCAGGAGGGAGCCAAGAGCCTGCTGCTTCGTGGGAATCGAAGCCAAATACATGGCAGGCAGTGGTGAAAGCTGTGGCAAGACCAGCAGGCAGGAAATGCCACAAAGAGGAAATGTTTGCTACGAGCTTCTCTCTTCTCCTTTGGTACCAGCAAGTCAGTGACGTTGTCATGGAAACTGAGGGTGAGAGAGCAGAGAAAAGCAGCTGACTGGCACACGCAGTATCCCAGCTGCCTGGCATTTACAGACTGGGGATAGCAGAAGTGCAGAGCCAAACCAGGTCAGTATTTCCCTACATAGGCCTCCCTGTATAGCTGTCACTCTTTAATAGTTAATGTTAAATATGCCAGATATTTAACAAACTGTAATCTCGTCAAATACGAAAAATGGGGGGCAAAAGAGTCCTGGTTTTTCTGCTAGTCAAATACACTTAATGGCCTGGAGAAGGGAGAGCCCAGCAGGAAAAGTAAAGCCAGAGAGGAATCCTGTTCCAGTCACAGGCTCCTACAGAAAAGAGGGGGAGCCCCAAGTTTGTAGCCTGTCCCACTAGATGATGCTTTCTGGCCCAAGTTGGCACCTAAGGGCAGGGCCGTGCACCTCCTTGGTGCTGTCGTAGCTTTGGCGCAGAGAACCAGGCCGGTTCCCGCCGGCAGGTCATGGAGTGAACGCATTTTCACACGTGGGCAGACGATACGCTCCAGCAGATGGGAGATGCAAACAAAAGGCTGCCAGTACCGATGCCTATCTACAAGCACCACAGAGTACACGCTATTTCCAATGCTACTTCCATCATCTCACTGTAGGGAATGGATTCTTCTTTTTTAGCTAGCTTTTTTACCGCAATAGCAGCAGATTAAACCACTTTTTGTCACTGCCAGCTCCAGCCATCTGTATCCCTAAGTGCGGGCAGTCAAATCCTACTGAAAGTCCCCAGAGAAACTCCCATTTCAGGTCAGCAGAAGGGAGCAAAGCGCTCTTAAATGCCCATTTCCACACTCAAACTTTCATCAGCTGTGTCCTGTCCCTTCCTGCCCACAATAATGACAGAGTTTGTTTGAGTTTTGTGAAACAGCTTGAAGTAAAGAAGATCAGATTTCCTGCAGGAGAAGGAAACGGAAGAAAGTAATCTACCAAAGCCTCCCTTGGGTTAACACTGCTTTGTTACAGAGATTTACACTTCTGTGATTTGCAGCAGTAGAAAAACTTCTCTTACTAGTAAAAATAATCCATTGCCCATGCCCTTTGGTCGGCAAGTGACAGGCTTGAAAGAAACAAAACAAACTAAGCTGTGTTTTTAAATCTTCTGTTGAGCCCTGAACTTTCAGTTGTTGTGCGGTGTGGCCAGATTTGACTAAACAGGAAAAGTACTCCTTTCATCTGATTAAGTAAACGGAGAGAGGAATTTTATGATAAGATTTTCCAAATACTAGCAGAAAGTTACATTTTTGAAAAGTTTGTTGTGGTAAAGGTAATGTGCTATTGGTTAAACTAAGAATTTATTTTAGATTTAAGATTTTTAGCTTTTAAGATTTAACTATCTACTGCAAATGCAAGACCTTTGAAAGCCCTGCTCCATTATTTAGAAATACAAACCACCTTCACTGATTTTATAATAAATGCTGCAGGCTTACATGATGCCACCCAGCACCTTGACCACTGAATGTGTCTAGAGCTGTAAATCTAATGATAGTTCTCTAAAGAACATTTTGTAGAGTAGCATGAGAGAATTTTTTCCCCTTTTCCCCACTTGGCTGAATTTATAATGCCATAAGTCTTTTAAAATACATTCTCATTACGTATAGGACTGTATGCAAATGTATAAAGGGAGAGTCATATTCCTCTGTCTGGCTTATCTTCAGCATGCTGCTACCTTAAACATTTAAACTAATCAGTCAATAATTTGACAGGCTTAAGGATACCAAAGTATAAATCACTTCCTTGCAACGGTACTGAAATGAAGCGGTCTTCAGACAGGGATCTGGAGAAAGTACAACCTACTTGAAAAACGGCTGTGAGAAAAATGCAGGCAATAATTTCTGCAAACTCCGCCTCACAAATACGTATTTTGGGGTCACTGGTGTTAGCCAAAAGCATCCTTGCTAGCACTTAGTATTTCATTTATATATTGAGCAGGATGGCCAGCCAGGCGCAAACTGTGAAATTTAAGGCCTCCAGCTCTCAGGGGATCTAAAGAACCGTGTGGCTTTGCCTCGCACTGCCCTTGTCTCTCAGAAGGTACTTGAAAAGAACTGAAAATGTACCTTACCTTGGACTCCAAGTAAATGTTGGCTAAAGACATCTTGGAAATCTTATACAGGCAGATGGAGAGTGAAACAGCGCACAGCACAAACAACGTGTCATTAATTGCCACCCGGACAGAGACAATGACTTTTCTTTCTGAATTCTGTGTCCTCACCAATACTGCACATGTTAAATTCACCAAGAGGAAGAGGAGACTTATGAAAAGAGAAGCCAGGTAGAGGGGCAACCTGAGAGAGTGAGGAGAAAACAGTTTTAGCGACATTGTTCAGCAAGTGTGTGACGAAACGGAAGTTGCACTCTGAGCGATGAAAGCTGCACGCGTTGGGCTGCCACAGCTGCCACAGTGATCAGCTGCCTGAGCCCAAATCAAAGGGCTCCAGATCACCGGAGAGATTTAACTTAGCTCATTTCAAACCTGTTTTTACAGTTACACAACAAGCTGTAAGTAAAGAAACTGATGTCAAGTAGCAAAACATGGAAGACTGTTTGCAGCAGAAATACAACATCACAGTTCTTAAAACCTGCTTAGAATACACGTGTACTTTCTTAGGGCATACGCTTCATATACAGCACAAACCCTCTGACTACTCACTGACAGTAGACACCTCACAAAAAATTGAGTTGCCTGAGACGGACCGTTTTTGACCCTGGTTTTACCACCACTGCCACGAGAAGCATCGCTGACTGCTGACCTTAGTCATCAGATTTCACAATAAATTAGGGAAGTGTCAGTGGGAAAAATCTCTGAGTTACTGCTTCCCCAGTATCTTTCTCTGTCCCTTTTCCTAAACAACTTGGTCATGGGCAATCTCTTGAAAGAAACATCAAGAAATATGCATATTGATTCTGGGTTGGCATTTTGCCATCTATACCAGGCAAAAAGTTCATTCGCACGACCACAGGAGCAGAACTGGAACAGAAATGTGATAGAAAGAAGTCCAGGAGCTGGACTGGTTTTCTCCATCTGTTTTTTCCCACCTACCCAGCACAGATACCTGCAATGTAAGTATACTACATCCTCAAAAAACCGTCTTCTAATTCCTCTTTACTCCTACACACAGCTGTGGAGCTTTACACTTGAAAGAAAAGAAAAAAAAAGAGGCATGTTTTCATTTCAAGTGTTTGCTTACTTCATTATCAGTGCTGACCAAGGCAATTACTGATAAGGGTCATAATGTGCAGTCACTGAACAAGAGGTATTGACCACAGAGTTTCATGCTTACTGGGAACTTTGAATTTGGCTGACAACAAACATCCAGACCGTCCCTGAGGAATCCAATTCTGATTGTTTAAAAATACCCAGTGGTGATCTCTTTTTTTCATACATTCATATCCTTTTGGGATAGCGTCAACACAGCTACAAAGCCGAAGAGTAGCTGGCTTCTTTTCAGATGGCAAGAGAGGAAGGGGTATACCTTTGAGACCTTTTAAATGTGTAACAGGCAGAACTGAAAGTCCCTGCTTGTGAATCAATGCCCTTATTTCCAGCTATATCTGGCAGTGAGCGGAGATGCTGTCGTTTCCTTGCCAGTCACGGAAATTCCCTTTCAGGGGGAAGACTGTAGTCATTCTTAACCTTCCAGAGCAGGGCTCTGTTTTTAGGATAAGCAGCTAGAGGTAGTTCGTTTAAACCTCACAGCCTAATACTGGAAGCACGGCAGTCCTGAAGCTCCTCTCTCACATGGCTTCCTCTGGAGAATGTAGTTCCCAGTTGTACTGGTGGTAGATTTACAGCTTTTATTAATATTTCAAAAGTCTTTAAGTGGTGGCCATGTGTCTGCCTTCTTTCCCGTCTGCTCTCAAAGTCTATTTAACAGTCTCATCTGTGCTCCTCTGTTGTAGTGCCCTGTTCCTGTGGGGTTTGGGCTTAGGAGGAAAGGTGTGCTCTTGACATGCTGCCTGTTTATGGGACAGTAAGGACCTGTTCTGTTTTTTGCTCATCTCAGTCAGAAAGATCTTCTGCTTCAGCGCAGCCTGCATGCCCTTGATGTCCGCTTGCAATCAGCAAGGCTTGGAAGCTTCCAGGCCAGGCTTCTCTTTGATGGAGTTTAAAAAAAAGAAAAAAAAAAGCATTGTCATGTTCTCATGCCCACACACTCCCACGCATGCCAGGGTGAGCTGTCTTGGCCAGTCAGTTGCACAGCTCTTCACATAATGATCTTCCATCCCCCTTGCTAACATGATGCGGCCGGGGAAAAGCTGCCCGTTTTGACAAGAGAAGCATTGTTGCTGAGCTTCTGAATAAGCACTGATAGAGATGCAGGCTGTGTCTCCCAGCAGTTTTAGGGTCTTTGCAGCTGCAGAAAGCATTCCTTATGCTCACTTAAAGGCAGAATGTATCCTTATATCTCAGCTACAAGGGCACCTACAAGGCATGAATAAAAAGCATATGGGTTTTTTTAGAAAACAGCAAAGCAAGGCAGGAGAGGTGGTTCCAGATTGCACCTGTGACTGTTCAAAAGCCTACTGTGCCTAATCTCTACTTTGGCGCTCGTCCCTTAAAAGGAGCTGTGTGTAATCTGGCTTGGCCAGGGAAGGCACGTGCCAGGATGTTCTGTTCTTTTTGTGCACCCCTAAGTTTTACTTTGAGCTTAAAATCAAACTTCAGATGAATGCAGTGAGTTTTGCCTTGTTTAACAGAAAAATCTGTTTGAAACTACTGCATTTTGTATGTGGTTTCATCAGAAACTATACGGTGTCTGAGGCTTGTGTGTAACAAGGCATGTACACACAGCACAGTGAGCCTCATCCAAACCTAGGGACTGTCAGAAATCCCCCAGCCCAGGGAGATATGCAGAAGGACAGTCTAAATATGAAGTTGAGCTGGCACGGGCTTTGTCTTGACCTCTTTTGCCACAGTGACTAACACATGAAGGCCTGAGTAAAGTTTGTTTAAGATTCTGGATCTCTGATACAATTTTATCAATTTTTTCCATATCTGAAATGATTCCGATTTCTGAGACCTGTGCCAACACATAGACCGCAGTCCTACCTCCCTGTTGCCCTGTTTATGCTGCCATTATCTATTGCAAAAATGCCAATACCCAGCAATAAGGCCTGACACTTATTAAAGAAAATGGGGGAAAAAAATCAAAAAGTGAACATTCGGCAATGAAGAAAAATCAACCTCAGTAAGTGCAGACTCCAGCCCCTACCTGTAGGCCATCCATCTTTCTGTCATCCATCTCTCCGTCAGGATCTAATGAAAGATGTCACTGCCCATGCGACAGGGGTTGGAGTAGATGATCTTTAAGGGTCCCTCTAACATAAACCGCTCTGTGATTCTCTGACCTTTCACTAGCCTGTTACAATTAAGATTCAGGGCCTCAGCTGTCAGTGTGCACATATTACAGTGCTTCAACTGCCCCAAACAAGATAGGAATTGAGACTGGCTTTATTTATATGGCTAACCATATTCATGCTAAGAAATCTAGATAGTAAACCAAAATGCTACTGAAGTCCTTTACCAACAGAGCTGAGTAAGAGAGACAAGGCTAGAACAGATCCAAGAGTGGTCTGGTTTAGAAATGCAGTAGGCAAGAGTCGGGGTGGACATGGAGCTGTTATGGGAAGGGTCATCTGTGCATAAGTAATTCCAGTCACAGTACATAAGTGCTTAGAAATGGAAACGCTTCAAGAGCGACATGCATGGTGCTAATGTAGTCACTTCGTAGGTATTGACTGAGTATCACAAACTTCCTTTGCTTAAAGAAAGACATTTTCAAGCAGTTTTCCGGAATAAAGTCTTGCCACAAACATCAGTAACAGACGAGGTTCTATCTCTCACCTCTAAAGCCAGCCAGGAACACTGTCACAGACCTGCCCTATACCACCCTGACCTACAGCCCAGGCTTTGAGCAAAGCTGTCCTCTTTGTTCCCTTTGCCTGTGTGCACCGCCAGGAACAGGTCTGCTTGCACTGGGGGCTGGCTGGGGACCTGGCTGGTGTGTGCCATGCTTGTCTGCCAGCCCACACTCCCGGATTTCCTTCCCACAGAAACCAGAGCACAAAAGGAGGTGAACATATTTGTACGCCACAGTGTTTACCATGGAGCATCCAGCCCTTGCCCCTTGTGGGCTGGGATACTGCCAAGGCAGGTGGACAGACCCACTAACTTGAAAGCATTCCCGAGGCCAATAAAGCATCTCTGTTCCCATCTTGACAATTTCTGCATCAGGTGCAACTGAGCATGAAGTCCACAGTCCTCAGGCAGCCGTCACCCCCTGTGTGTCCCTGCATATTCCAAGCACAGCCAACCCCAAGCCTGCTCTCACCGTACTGCCATTCTACCAAACATGGTTTCTGAAGCACTTGCTCCAGCCTCTCCTGCTGTATCAAAACCCAAACGGGTAACAAACTTTCCAGGGCAAGGGCGATGTTAATATTTGAGCTGTCGGAACAGTACCACCTTCTCCTAATAGTCAGCAAGTAACAGGTCAGATTTCAGTTTCAAACTATTCTGTTTTCCTATCCTGCATTCAGATTGTAAATTCTTGCTTTAGAATGAAGACAACCTCTCTTTCCCTGTTCCAACAACATTGCCTGACTGAGGCATTGCCGCAATAAACACTAATTTATTGAGCTCTCCCTCAGCTTTCTGGGCACACTGCCCCTTGGGGAGCTTTCAAGCAGTTCCTGACATTTCCTCCTTCTCAACAAGATCCCAAACAAAGGTCTCCACCTAAATACAAAGCTACCATAACTTCAGCTCTATGTAGGTTATCCGTGAACTCCCAAACACATCTTCAAGTTGAATCCATTCTCTTTAGCTCTTTCCCTTCACAACTCTTCTCTTCCCAAAACTTTCGAGTCTTTTATTACCACTGACCTCATAGATTAATACATACTCAGTCCCACTCATTCATGCCAAAATAAATACATTACTCTGCTGCCTTTACCAAAGCACTGGATCTGAATTCACCTAGCGATACAAATGTCAACCTGTAAACAAATCACCAGGGTGAGTGTCTTTGGTTTGCATTTGAAACATTTGCATTTGAAATATGTGAATGTTTAAAAACGGTGGTTGGATTGGGAAATTCACACAGACTTCTAAATGTCATACGAAAAGCTGGCCTCAGAACCATCATCATGAAGCACTGCTATATAAATATGAATAGCTGAGATACGAGCGCCGCAAATAATCAGAGATGCAGTGTTTCTCAAAGAGCATGGCTGCTCTTCTTTACCAAATGAAATGTTTGCATAGTTCTTACCTGTATTTCAGTAGCTCTGGGGAATATTTTGACTTAGCTTTGAAAATCACCTGCAAAAGAGGAAAATATTGCATCAAACATGCAATACGTGTAGGTAAAGAAAGACACTGTGATCCGCAGGAATCCAGTCTCACAGCTCACAAGGAACGTAATGACAGGTTTCACTGCATAACAGATTTGCATGTATTGCTTATCCATGGCAGGCAGGCTCTAAGCAAAGTATGAGAGCCACTCAGCAAGCGATCCTGATGCACTTGTATGCAAATCATCTACACCATTATTTTCACTTACTCTGGCTTGGGAGCAAGGTCCTTTATAGCGCTATTGACAAGGGGACCAATGCCAGTATAATCACAGAGCCAAGCAATTATTAGACTCTTACGTGACCCAACAGTACACGTCTCTCAGGCAGACCAACTCATACCGGCATATTGGGTCAGATGCTCTTATTCACATGAAGAGCCTCTCATATTGGATATATATGTTTGTATCCATACTACATGCCAAAAGGATGCCACTGAGAACCAAACTCCTTGGTTTACTCCAAGGTATAATTGGCTGCTGCTGCCTGTTTGTTCGCTATACGACAATATGTATTTTCGCAGAGAGCTCGGGCCCAGCAGCTACCTTGCTGTAACAAGAAAAGACAAAATACCGACATGCTTTCTTTATTGTAGCTAGGTAATAGCAGTCAAAGGTGTTTAATTACAATCAGAAATTATACAAAAATATATTAGCATATTTTATATCTCATTTATTAAAAAAATTACAGGGAAGCATCACTGGTTTTTCATGAGCTAACATGGTTTCCAAACACACTTAGTTTACAAATGTTCATTGATACCAACATCGAAGCACACTGATTGCTAGCATTAGAAAAAAACACGCTGTATGATTTATTCTGGGTTGTTTCCTAATCTTCTTTTTCCCCTGAAGTTACCCTTCTTTATCCATTTCACTTGGTTTTGCATATCCTTTAGTATAGCTTGCATAACATTTGCTATGATTATTACACTTCCCCAAAGAAACAGGACCTACACGATCGCTATGTATGTGTAGGCCTTTGTCTGCCTATCAACCTCTTTACCCGTTCCCCCACTAATCTCAAAATACTCCGGTCAGAGAACTAGTGGAAAAATACCTGAAGAATCAAAGACACGATCTTTTATCACCCTCCTAACAATTAGTGACCCAGCAAAAGTAAGGAACCCTGTAAATGCATCTGATCTATGACCTCTGTCAGGAGAACCCTGCATAATGATCCTACACATCACCCGATACAAGGGAGTCTGCATAGCACAGTATGATAAGAAATGCCCCAGTTACGGAAACAGCTCAAAGTCAAGCATGAGACATAGATGTGGAGAAAATCAGAACAATTAGAACAATTCACTTGTTCCAGTGCTTCTGGAACAACTTGTCATTTAACTCCTATTCACCATAAACAGCTGCCTTGACACGGAAATTATTTTTTGTGACACATCAGCTTGCTTAGCACTCGCTGAACCAGCAAGAACACTGAGGTTTTCAGCAGGCCCTAGAAAAATAACAGCCAGGAATAAAATTGAGAAGTTGGGAAAAAAATCTCTAAAAATACTCTGCGGCCATTGATACTGTTTTCAAAGAGTTGATAACCTTGCCAGTATCCCTCACAAAAGATTTTTGCGATTCATTCTCCAAATTCCTGGATTGTGAATTCCCACAGGACTTCAGGAAGAAGTTTTATGTTGTGTTGTTTTGTTTACTTGGAACTGAAAGGAGAGGTACAAGGAACGGGTGAATGTCTGGTGTTTCTAGGGGGGCTGTCGGTTTTTGGAGTTGAGATGGGGTTCAAAATACTTCCCGTATGCTTTCTGTACCAGACTTGTTACCTACTCTGATTATTCTGGAAGACACTGTGGACAAGCAGGAAGGAACAGATTCCTGACCTCAACGAAACTAAGCAAGTAAAACTTGTCTCCAGGGCTATTCCACGATCCTCACCTGTTCTGAGCAGCCCTTACTTACACATAATGTACCGTTAATTTTCACAGCTTTCAGGAGGAGCACTGAACAGAAGTGCTCAGAGCCTATGCAAAGAACTACAAAAGAAAAGCAGTTTGCAGTGGGCAGAGAGTTGTGCTGGGTCCACAAAACCTAGAAAATTCAAAAGTTCCTGAATACCATCTTCTGTGCTTCCCCTAGAAGGATTCACTCGCTCCTATCAAGTCGCAGAACACTCCTGTCATGTAAACCAGTCCAAGGCTGCCATACTTAGCAAAAGCTCCCTAGATAACTAAAACCAGACGTGATGTTCCTGCTGCAGATCCAGCAGGACCTCCAAATGTGAAATCGTCAAAAAAGCTGTTATTGTGATTCCACATTTGGTGAGCCTCTCCCAGCCAATAAATGCTTCTGAATTTTATCACAGCAAGATGACCACTAAGAAAGAAAATGAGAACTGCATCAAAAGTGGATGCTACATAGGACAAAAGCAACACTCTAAGGCATGGACGCTCTTAAGGGGGCCTTAATTCATGACTAGCCTTGCTGGAAGCAATGTGATCGTCACAGAATAAAGAGCTGTTCAGTGGGAGTAAGGATGTCAGAAGCTGTTCTCAATATACCTGACATGTGTGGGTGCAGCTTTTTGCTTTTAGCAGTCATTTAGCTCTAGAGATTGGTTGCTCAATGGCCCCTCCCCGCAACAGTGTTGAGAAAGCTTCCAGTCAATATCTGAGTCATCTAAGCGAGTCTTCCAGCAAACCAGAGCAAATCAGGCTATTGCTAAGAATAGACTAAAGAGCAAGCAAAAGGCAGACTTTTTTTTTTAAAAAAAAGTCCTTTCTAAGATGAACAGAGAACTCAGTGAAATTCTTTGCTAATTTTCCAAAGTCTAAAAGGTTACTTTATCTTCTTCAAAGTATTTCCCTTTTTGCTTGTTCTTTAAAAGAGAAATATCCTGTTTCGACTCCTTGTTTTTGCCAAAGAACTGAAAACCTCAAATGAGATTCTCACACTCCCTCCTCCACTCCCCTGAGGTATACGTCTGGCATATAAAACTGCAGCAGTACAAAAGGACTCCAAAAAAACTCTTCACACAGTCAGGGAAAATTCCTTTTGCAGGATGTGATGTAAACAGCTGATCTTAAAGACATCTTACCAGGTCCCTTCCTGGTACAAGCCTCCCGTGTAGCTCTAGTGCTAGCTGATCAATTGACTTTCACAGGAGCCACGGCCCAGCTCACCAAAAAGCCTCAGGTATGTGTTAAGTGCTTGCACACGTCTCAAGCTGGCCCTCTGCACAAGAATGAAGTTCAGCTTTATTTACCATCTCTCATTTCAAAATCTCTACGAGGAGCAGAGCATGTACTTTTCCTTCTCAGTTCCTTTCTCCACAGCCCCTCTCCTCCTCCGTCATACTCCATGCAAACTTCTCCTTGCAACCTGAAAAATACGTCACAACCTCATGCAGGCAGGCCCAGAGCCCCTCCTCCCTGCCAGCACGTATCTTTCTTCTGCTTGTGCATCTTCCAGGCTCAGGCTCACCTTCTTCTTTCTCTTTCTCCCATGTTCTTTCTTTCACTCGGATCAGATTCCTCAAAATATGCAAGTTTTCCCTTCACTCTCTAAACTCTACACAGTCTGTAAGGCTTACAGACATGGACAATGTGACTCACTATCACACTCAGCCTTGTGTAAAGTGGTAAAAATAGTCCTTGAAAGAACAGGGATCATTGCAGGGCCAGCAGCCACAGTAAACTTGCATGTATGGCTTTCCTATCAAATTATTTTCTAAGTCAAATGACCTCATTCTTCATGTCAGATTCTGACAGCCAGCCAGTTTGCAGTTGCAATTTGTCTCCTATAGATCCAACACTGAGGGCAATGTTTTACGTCAAACATATTTGCTGACTCTTTACTACCTGTAGTTAGACTACCATGTAGTTCGATGCGCATCTAAAGCATGCTTTAAATCAATAATAAGTTTTATCATACATGGTGCATTCATTTCTACTAAAAAAATAAGTATTTATATGAAATAAAAAGCCCTCTCTGTTCTCTCACGGATGGCAGTATTTCAGAAATGCTATCCCCAGTATTTAGAGGATGAGAAGTTCTCTTAATTTTCCTCCCAGAGCAGACATGTACCCCAGTTCCCCTAAGACAGAGGTAACCTCTCTGAAAGCCTTGTGCTGGTTCCACCGTGCCCTGCCAGGCACTTCCAGCATGGCCAGCTCCCCTCCAAGTTGTTTTACTCTGTACAATTTCTCTTCATTTGAAAGTCCCTGATTTTATCAGCCCTGCCTGGGAGGCAGGGTAAGCTTCTCAATCTGGATGCCAGGAAAAAAAAAAGGAAGGAGGAGGAAGGAGAGGTAAATCTGCCTACCTGTCCTCCTCCACCCATACAGCTTCATAGTTCTGTAGTTCAGCACCACGTTCCCTAGGTCCTGGAGAAGTTGCCAACCTGATGATTAAACCTACAGCCCACCAAATGGTTTGCCGTGCCTGGCCACAGGGGAGGCCTGGGATTTCCAGCATACCCTGTGGCTCACGATCTTTGGCCCTGACCTTGTTTTTTGAGTCTGTAACCCTCCATCCCAGCCTCTCTCCTGCTTCATTGGTATCCTGTTCCCCAGGGAAATGTAAAGTCTGAGCAAACAGGACAAAGTGAAGCAAGCCCTTCTCTGCCCACTCCTCACACACACCAAAAAAGGCAACTTTGCATTTTATTTCCCAAAACCTCTTTACACTTTTGCTCACAACACTGACTGTAAAGCTTGAGGACTCACCTCAGTCTCCCCTTGTCAAGGGCAGGAAAGTTTGGGCTAGGCAGGGCATAAATGAAAGAATGCCCCAGTCCTGACATCCTCAGTGTCTGGAGTCACTTAAACTAAGTGGAAAATACTGTATTTGCTGATTTGCAGCCTTTGCTTTCTCAAGCAGCAAAATAAATCCGTGGGAGCTGCAGGTGTGAGGCAAACATCTAGGGGCTTTGGAGTCTCTGTAGGTGGAAATGCACACTTCAGCTCCCTGCCTGATGGAGCAGGATCAGGGAGCTGCTCTGGCTTGGTACAATGCAGTTATGTGCTGGCGTTGCACTATTGTTTTACAAAAGTGCCACTGGATCTCATCTTCACTTGAAATTTAATTTTAATGGTTTCTAAGGAGACAGAGACTTATCCTGAGAGGGTACACCACCTTTTTTTTTT
>VWZK01000519.1:142070-169746 GCA_013396935.1 Baryphthengus martii
TTTGACTTTTTTTTTTTTTTTTTTCCCATTAGAAGAGAATGAACACAGACATAGGATTAATAAATTCTAATAAATTTGCCTCTCTCTTTAGAAATTACACATATTTTCTCCAGTATGGGATTTCTGAGAGGAGTTGAAATTATATACAGCAGCACTCTTTTTATTAAGTAAGTAAGGCACCAAGACCAAAGCAAAGGACTCTGAACTTGGATCTTAATCCAAAGATCCCTTGTTCTGAGTCAAAACTATTTCGATTGTAACTTCTCTTTCATCAGGTCCTCTGCTTTAGCAACCTATGCCAACACATTACAGCTCCTTCTGCTCTATCTGCTGATGGTGATGCTCAAGTCTGGGAATAGTCCCTGATATGCCAATGTCATCACAGCTTATTTGTCTTGCTACACATAAAATACAGCTGAAATTTGCATCCCCATAGCTTTGGGATACCTATTAAAAAGAGAATAGTTGTGGCTCACTTTCTGTCAAGTTCAAAGGCACTTATTATTCTGAGAAATGCCTTCAGGCACTCACCAAATGAGTTGTTTTGCTTGGCTAGGAGAATTTGCAATACTTTTTAAATCACTTTTTCTTCTCACATCTATGTCTAAAAGTTTTCCTAGCAGTGCCACATTTAGAAATGGTCAGTGCTGTAGAGCAGATAATAAAAAGCCCCTGCATATTCCAGAGACACATAAGGTCTCTTCCAGCCCTCTGTCCCTATACTGTACATAGACCACTTTGTTCCCTTTAAATTGCATGGTTTTCATGCAATGAGACAGAGCTTCAGACCCTTCTTGCCTGTCTTCTAGAGAAAAAAGGACAAAAGTTATCTCTGAACAGGTCTGCGAAGTTATAAGCCATTACTGAAAACAAAATTCTCTCTCCCCACCCCTTTCACACTAGTTCTTGCTTGCCTACTGTGAAAAGCTAGATGCACATTAAACACACAGTCTCAAGAAGATGCTGAATTTCAAGCCAAACCACCTTATAATGGTTAGAAGTAAAGAATTAATGACAGTGAATCAAAAATATGTGCACTTACTCTGCGTCTTACATTACATTTGTACAATGGCCGTGCTCGTATTTCTTAAGGCTTTGTTTTGGCTGGGGTGGTATTTGAGATGAGATTTCACTGGGAGCGACCAGCTCTAAAGCAAACACCACCAATATTATGCCTGTCTACAGCAGCCCTTGATCTTTAAAGATTATGACACACATGAGAAACTCTGAGGGACCCTTGCAAATACTGTTTCGAAGGTCTCACAACAGCTCTTCAAAGCAGGTAACTATTACATTCTTCTACAGGGGGGCTCGGAGGAAGACTGCAAGGATTCACGATGACAAAGCAGAAACTGCCTCAGAGGCAGAAACTGATAGCCTTAGCATTTTTTTTCTGCTTCCAACCACTGACTTGTACTTCCTGAATGATATCAGATGGCAATGCCAAAAACAAGTTAAAAGGATATGTGCGTGTTCTGTACGCTCTCTTTTCAGATCTTCCTTAGGCGAAAGGAATCAGTTACGTGCAACACCGAAGCCCCCGAGTCCTGGCACTCTAACACATGGGGCGCAGGCTGCTGTGCCCCCTTGTGCTCATGCCAGCTTTGGCTCCTCTTGGCAAAGAGCCAGGGTGCTGTGTTCTGCCTCCAGACTTCGATGGCAGCCCTGTGTGTCTGCGCCTGCAGGAAGAACCTGACTTTGGGCTATGACTTAGTCCCAGCTGCTGTGATGGAGACGCACTCCACAATGATGGATCTTTTTACCCCGGGAGACCTGCATCGTTGTCAGACGACTCTCACAATAGTGATGGGGTAAAGCATAGGTCACCACATGCCTGAGCTGGATTTGAGTAGCATGGAGATGGAAGGTTCCTATAATCCCTTAATACATCGCAAGTCCCAGGAAATGGAGCAGAGCGAGTCAGCAGGTGTTTCAGACACCGAATCCAGAAAAGTAAACCTAAGCACAGAACTGTGTACGTGGGTCTAAGTATTTAATACCCTCTACAACTCAAGTGATCCTCTTACAGCCATCATGCCTATCATCGCTGCCTTTTCAGCTCCAGCATGGCAGCTCTAGCAAGCACCCTGATCTCTTCAACCTGTCAGCATTGACAGGCCTGTAGTCACTACAGAGCAGTGTTAAACACCACAGGCACTACAGAAGCACCCAGAGCCAGGCATTGAGCTGCTTCCACTGAGTGGGGCGCACAGCAACACCCAAAGCATCCCCAGCACTGCCAGGGGTGCTCCAGGGCTGGCTAGCGCTCTCCTGGCCAACTACCCCTGCACTGGGAAATTGGGCTTTGAGAAGGGTCATCTGAGTGCAGGCTTGGCTTCCTGCTCCAGACAGAGAATCCAACCCCTGCCCACCCGCGACCTTCCTGGGAGATCTTAGGCGGGCCCGGCAGCCGTTCTTTGCCTCAGCACGCCAGCATCCCATCCTGCAGCCCAGTGCCAAGATACCCAAGCTCACCATAAATACTCCCAAGAAAGTTTAACTGCAGCAACCTGGAGCACTGTGCAGCCTAACTCATCTGGCTTTTTAGCTGTCCCGAGCACAGATACACTCTCAAGATCTCTTCCTGAAATGAAGATACTATTTCCTTTACTCCGCTATAGGGGGTGTTTTACATCACAGAGTCCCTAAAACAGTGTATCTCTGTACAGCACTGACAGGGGTATGGAGTCCCTGCTGTTCGTAATACAGATCATTATAGGAATTTGGGTCCACAACAGGACTTGATCAACAGTTTTGATTGTGATACACAGAATAGAAATCTCACTCAGGAACATGTTAGTCAACTTATGAAAAACTGGGGTGGGGGGTTGCCAGCAAAATTACAAATTACAGTTTTGACTGCACACAGGGATCAGGTCTGATAATCCAGGAGGTTTATGAAGTCTAATTACAGCAATAACAATAATAAATAATAATAATAGAACAGCATTTTGGGTGTCCAGCTTTCAAGCTCTCCTATACATTTTTCCCCCAACCTTTAAATTAAATGATAGCCATTTAACAGACAGCATATATAGTATTTGTCATTCCTGAAATGATCACCTCAGGCTCCAGTTTCACTGTAACACTGATCACTTGCACATCGATTAAAAGTTAAAGTTTGCAACTAGATAACTGAAAATTGCTTTTTTGTACACTTGTAAATGATTTTTCTCATGATTCTTACAAAATAATACTTTACCATTCTGTCAGATTTAATCAACAAAATAGCTGTTGCTTACCTGTGTGAAGTAAAGATTCATCAGGGTCAGGGTGAAAAACTGGAGGCAGACTGGGAAGCAATAAAGAAGCCAGAAGATGAAGGGGCTGAAAGAATTTGCTGTCACAAAGTCTTTGAAGTAAAACGAAAATAGCACAGTCCTAAGAGAGGCCCAAAACAAGCACAGAAACAGAAAGACAGTTTGGTAGCTGAACCTCTTGTGCCGGTAGTGAAGGACCAGCCAGAGCTGGACGTAGATGAACACAAAAAGCAGTGAATAAAAAACAGTATATACAATGGTCAGGCCCAACTTCACATACGGAGGGACAGCTGGCGTCAGGGTCGGCGGAAGGGTGTCATTTTTCAGTGGGTCCCACTCGGGGGCCTCCATTTGATATCAGAAATCGTCAGAATTATTTATTAAGTTTGGCTGCCGCTGTTGCCTCCTCCTCCTTCTCCTTTCATCTTCCTACAGCATAGGAATCAAGAAAATGAAAGAAAACAAGCTGCACTTCCTCTTTGGCAGCTCACTGTGGGCTGGTAGCACATGATCACAATTCAGAATGATTCATTAGGACTGCCTTTGTCAGCAATTGGCAGGCAACAGCTCAGAAAGCTGCCCTTTGCTGATGTTTGTGCACGAATCTTTACCATCTGCAAGAAACAAAGAAATCCACCGGCCCCTGAAAGGTTCACTGCTGATTTTTTTTCCCTCCCGAAGGAAAATTATCTGGATTTTAAATTAGTTAAGTACTGTTCTATTTTCTACAAGAAGCGAGTACCTGACATTTTCCCAGCGGCAGATTTTTTGTCTTCTTTTCTCATTTAGCAAGTACTTTATTTAGCTGCATTTCATTAGGAATAATTTTAAGCACCTTAAAGTAATGAGCTGTAACAGTTCAGCTCTGCATTGCACAAACTTTTGTCATTATAAGGAAACACACAATTTGCACAGCAAATCTAGCATATTGGGTATCTTCTTTTTCTTCTAACGCAAGACATTTTACTAGAATGGGAGAAAAGGCACATCAAGGCTTCCAAATGGAGGGTATAGGGGAAGAAATAAAAGCCCCTAAATACCCAGATTCACCAGAGCACACATGCAGCTTCAGGTTCTTTTCTTCTTGGTTGTTGTCTATTTGTGCCATCTCTGTGGCAACAGCTGACCAGACACGCCTTCTCACCAGTGTGCTGATATGCCCTTGGGATTAAATCTATAAATTAATAGGTGCTTATGGCAGGCTGTGGGGTTTGACTCACAGGGGTGAGAAGTAAGAACTGAAACCAAGTGGTTTAGACATTTGTAGCGTGGTGGAAATGCTTCACACATCTCTAGGTCACGTATAGCGTCATATGCCACCAAATAACAAGGTTTTTAAAAGATACCTTGGTTATGGCTGGAGCATCGCCACGTTTTCTTCTATCGTTTATAGTAAGATGATGACGAGAAGTGTTTGTTAACTGGAATAATCCCTGGGGAGGACCTCCTGTCTGGTGAGCCATGAAAAAAAGATTCCTCTAAGTGAAAGGGTCCATATAGTGAACTAACAGTGTTTAGGATATGCAGATAATGATACTGACACTGAGTACTAACTAAAATAATGATTTCCATTATCAATGCCTCACTCCAAGAGGAGTTCAGAACTACTATCCTGTTGAAAAAGACAATTATGATAATTATGCTTATTGAATACAGCATATGTAAGTCTGGGTAGCTCTTTAAAGCGACCTCTAAGTGAATCCCATCCTGCCCTAACAATACCCACACTTAAAGCTATGTTCCAAAATCCATGTTTAGGTGCTGAAACATAAGCAGTTTAATTCCAAAGGTGCTAGCAAACTCAGCTCCCATTGACAGGAAAGAGATCTGTGGGTTCTCAGTGCTTTTGTAAACCAGGTCACTACTATTAAATTGTCTAGATATGATTTAAGACCCTTACCAGGAGCAGTCAGCTTTGGAAATCCTGGATAAACAGCTTACAGAAGCAGAGTGATACACAGCACCAAGTGCCTGTGTTGATTTGACTGTGTATAGAAATAAACAGAACACGGTGAATGATGGCAAAGAGGAGAGAGGATAAGGAATGTCCAAGCACTAAAAATCAGGCACATGTACAGAGGGACGGTATAGCTTGCACAGAAAGAGAATTTTATGGCTTGAACATATATAAACTTGGACTTAGTTTTAAATTAGCACCTGCTCCCAGACTCTGTGTAATTCCCGGATAAGAAACTAAATTGACTCAATACTAGTGCAGAACACAGAAAACTAAGCAGTTACTGAAGCAAGTCTGTCAAAGAAGCTGTTTGTATTCAGGCCGTCATGTTCATTAAGCAAAGATGGGGAAGGTGAAGGGCCTGGACAGGAGTTTAGACAATATGCATAACAAATAGAATAGATACAACAAAATATATTTAAATACATACTACAGAAGGCTCCGTCTCCCAAATCAGGAAAACAGCTCCCCAGGATTGATACATACTTCCTTCTCGCAGACAAGGAAAACCTCTTCCTAGCATTTCCCAGTTCTACTAACAGGCCTGCCTTACACATCCCTCGATTTCCCCAACCCCAGCGCACACATGCACTATCTAGAGGCCAGAGTACAGTGATAATAAACTTGGTGTGCTACACACTACTGCTCTGCTCCCACCACAAGCCTTCTGATTTTGCTTGTGGCTAACATTAACCCATGGTGGCCATCAGCACTCTATTGCTTTTTATCAGTGACCTATAACAACTCTTCACAGCTTGTGCTATAAGACTTTAACCTGGTCAATGACAGTAAAGGCTTCCACGGCGTATCAGTAAAAACACCAGGATTTTAAAACTGCCAGATGCCTGAAATGTACCAAGAAGCAGGAATCCATTTCCACTGAAGAAACTGCTGGTTTCCCTTAATGCCTCTGTGGATGTGACTGACAACTCCCACTTCTTGGGCAGCATGTTGTAAACAGCCAAGGAAAGCTTCTGCTCCCTTGCTCATGTGTTGCCAAGGGACAGTAAAGAACTGTGGGCACAAAGACTACATCACAGACGTGACTTTGTCCATAGATGAGCAAAGGCCTGTTGGAGAAGTCTGCACTGCAGCATTACAAGAAACTTCTCAGTAGACCAAACTTCCGGTGTAGCTTTCCAGTACTTCAGAAGTTCAGCCAGTGCTTGGTGTTCAGCACACTCCTGCTACTGTCTAGGGATGTTGGACAACTGCAGGACATCTGTTTGTGATACTGTTTTCTTCATAGGGGTCACTGTCCAAAGGAATAAACTTGAGCGGAGCTCAATGGTTCAAAAAGTTGCTTAGCTAGGCTGTCTCACTGCTGTTTGATTTGAAAGTAGATAACATAAACTGAAGTAGATAACACAAAGTATCTGGATTCTGCAAGCTGAACTGCTGCCCTGCCCCTGAGCAGAGAGGTCTAGAGTTCTCATCTTTGATGTTATTTGCAGTTAATGAATTTGCTGGCAAGACTGTAGTGAATCACTGTGTGCTAAAGCACCTAATGACTCTCACTAGTGTGCAGTTCAAAAAGTCTTCTAGAAAGGTTTTGCAGAGGAGAGGACCTCTAGAAAGTGCAGAAAAGTAAAGTAATTTAAGATTTTGTTAGGTGCTGAACCATCTTCGTCTTTGATTTTATGCCGTGGTAGTCCAGAGAATTTGTCTTGAATTACACTGACAGGTTTTTCATTCTTTCGAGGTTTCATGATTTCTTGGATTGTGCTTCTCACAAATACTTCGCTCTCAGGGCTTAAACTTCAAGTACTGAGTCAAGTACCATAGCTGGACCTCAGAGTTTGTCCCTCTTCAAAAGCTGCTTTTCCCTGAAGTTGTCTGGAAAATCGTAAGAAGCCATTCCATCCAATTCCACCCCTACTGAGACATACTAGGAGAGGTTGCCAGATAGGCAGACCTCTTGCCAAACCTAAGAAAAAGAAAATGGTATTCTGGTGCAACATTTTCTTTTGCTCTGCACTCCAGGAGGCCTACGATTACAAAACTCAACAACCACATTTTGAAGGAAATAATTCTTGCTATTTCTACCCAAAAAACAAGTGGGACAGAAATCTACTGTTGAATAAGATCTGTCAGTTAGCTCGTAGAGAGTGGGAGTATTAAGACTGAACTAAACAAAAGACAGAGAGACTATGGAATTCATGATAATTTCATTCAGCTAAATTTGTCACAACACTTACACATCCTCTTTCTTCATTTTATGTTCCACAGAAATACCCGCTCACATCCTTGTGGTCTGCTCATTTCAATTTAAATAATGGTTTGGAAAGGCAAATTCCTCTGAAAGAGTTAGTAATGTGGCTACTGGAACAGACAAATTTAACTATGCAGTGTAAGCACAAACCTTTCACATCTAACACTTAGGCCATTGCAATTTGGTGCATTACATGACAAGATGCCATGTTTCCTGACGAGAGATGGTGGCCAGGATGCTGAAAAGAATGGACGTTCCCTTGGAACAGATTCAGGAATCTGATTTAACTACAGGGCAGGCACCTAAACGAGTGCTTGCTCAACATGATGGATGGATTACCCAGCAAATCCTGAAATTGTCATTTCTCATTTGTCTTTGGATTCTGAAAAACCTGTATTTGAAGCTTTTTGAATGCTACTGCATTGCAGAGCATGAGTACTTAGCCTTGGAAAATAATGCTGATGGGATACTTCCATCCTTCACTCGGTTTGGGCTCATCTCCAAGTCACGGACTACGTCATCATCTTTGGGATCCGACGACTCTGCACCATTCAACATTTAGCAACTCTGGCAAAAGCCAAACAGAGGGCTGGGAACCAGTTTTCTCAAGGGAAAAAATGCCCTTTCATTGTTGCGCTTTCTCTGTGCCTGGGCATGTTTGATTTCACTATTAATCCTGACATAGACCTCATACTCAAAACACATCTAAATAAAGCCCTCGTAATAAATCAGGATTTATTATTCTAATCTCATTTAGGTCATACAGTGGCGTACAACAGTACAAATGTAGGGCCTTAACCCATAATCCTTAAGGCAGCCAAAGCTTCACCCGCACAAACTGAGAGTAATGCTTGTAGCTTTAAAACAAGAAAACTGTGGTTTCGTAATTTCAGACAATACTCCACTAGAAGAAAAGTTTATAGAAGAATTAAATGCTACTCAGCGAATAGAAGATGGAAAGAAACTGATTCTGTGAAACAGAAGCACCAGTGCCTTTGTTTCAGTTGGGGGTTTTGTCTCTATTAAAGCGGTTGGTCGCAGATTTCATGCTCTCCTGCAGATATCCCCATTGCACAACACGCAATAGGAACAGACACAGGCTTGGAGATGCAGTCTGCATTCCAGACTGGTAAGAATAAAGTCTTGAACACCTTGAAGTTTCTGTCCATCCTGCATGTTCCCTGGGGTTTAAAGCAAGACTAGGCAATCTGCAGATCTAAGATTTAAAAGCATTGAAAAGGATTTGTTTCTTTGCACTGTTTAAATCGTTTCTTGCAGCATATCCAGAAGGATACTTTAAATCCATGTTAATTCAAGTAGAATATATTCTGTCCTTTGCTAGCCTTCTCTGCTTCCTTTGTGTTAGGGCACATCTCCCCCTTTGCACCCCTCCCTACCCTCCACTGGAAAAACCCTTAAAAGAGGAACTAAAGCAGTTAGGTATTTCCCTTCGGTGGGGATTCCCTTAGATATATATCAGTCAGCTGAATATGAGCTGCCTGGAAAAGGGAGATGGACTAAATGTGGACTGATAACAGAAGGGGGATTTGAGTGCTAAAGATCGCTTGGCCCAGTGTCTGGGATTTCCTATCATCTATGACATCCTGGCAGGGAACATGTCTTCTCTTCGTAAGAACCTTGGTAAATAAAGAATAAAAACCCATTTAAATAGGGATGATTTCAGCCACAGCTGGTAAAGTTAGTTTATTAATTTTCTTTCCTTGGCTTCTGATTCTTAGACACTATGAAGCATCTGGCTCACAGCTATTAAAGCCCCACAAGTTAGAAATCATTGCTTCAGCCTTGATTCTGCTCTTTCAAGCAGCTGAGAATTCATCTTTGGAAGCAAAAAGTCCTGAATCTTGGCGAATCTTTCTCAGGTTAATGCCTGGAGAGGGTTTTTAACTCCAGTAGGTTCCGACACCCATACTAGCTCAGAGGACTGTGCCATCTTAGGAAGCAGGCTTATAGATGGTCTGAGCAGCTTGATGTGTTTGGCAAGGCTGCCCTCTGAAAGGTTGCTACAGAAACTGATCAGCTGTAGGGCAGTCCTTGGAGTAGTGTTGAAGACTTTTGTTGGTGAGTAGCCTACAGAACTCCAGTCTGGCCTTTCTAGTGGAAAGCGGCAGTCAGCGCAGCTGGAAGCAAAAGATCGTGTCTGGGACTGCAAGGTGATGGAGCTGTGCAGAAGAACAGCAAATTCCTGTGCTACATGTCAAACCTATGGCTCAGGGATGAATTCCCACAGGAGGAGGTTTCTTTGATCATTAGGGAATCTGTACTTAAGATACCTGCAGATACCTGAGAGACAATGTTAACTCCTGGGCTAAAACGAAATAGTAAACAAATATTTGCAGCAAATTTGTGTACAACATTCAACACATAAAATTCAGCCAACAGCACCCCTCCTTGCCTTATGCATGTATATCATGTTTGTATTGTATCCTATGTCTGTATGTGTGTATTTCTGCTGTTACTTTCCTGCTGCCATGTAACTTGTACAAGCTGTTAGCCTGCACCCGAGGGCGAAGGACCCTGGTAGCTCCCCAGGTTGAAGCAGAGGAACCGGAGAGAGGTGGTACCTTACTTGGTGGGACAGAAGGCTGTCACCAGCAGCCCCTGGAGCGAGCTGTGTCCTCACTCCCTTCAAGGCGCCTCTCCAGCAGTAGAAAGAAGGTCTGGGATCCCTCACTTCGACTCACAGCTCGCTCTGTCCACTCCGCCTACAGCAACGGACCGGGAGAGCTCCTCACAGCCTCCCCCAGCCGCCTCGCTCCGACACCCTCTGGCCTCCAGGCGCAAGGCCACGGGAGAGGGGAGGTGCGCGCACGAAGGCAGACCCGGCCTCTGAGCAAGACCAGAAGAGCTGAGCGGGAGCGGTGAGCTGGAAGGAGGCGGGTTCTACGCGGCCTTTCCTCTCAAAAACGGCGAGCAGAAGGCGGACCCCTGCCGGCTCCGTTCTCCTCAGGGCGGCCTGGCTGCGCNAAGTAAATGGCCTTGGTTAAGGCTGCCTCGGGCGTGGATGTGCGGCATGCAGAGTTACGTGGAAGCCAGGGGATGAGGCGGGACTCCTCTCTGAGAAGGACACATCGAGAGGAAATTGCAGCGGCTTCTTTTCCCCTCTAGCTCTGTATGTTTGGAGGGCATGTGCTTCTCTGTAAAGCTTGCCTGTGAAAACGCCTGTTTGCTTCACAAAACTCGCCTGGAAGTTGTTCAGTAGGTTCGTGTCCCGCAGGCAGCGGCATTTAGCAGGCGGGTTCCCGTCCCGATGTTTCCCTCCTCCTCTCTTCCCCTCCCGGTTCCAACCAGCAGCCGCCATTGCCCTGCTCTTTGGTCTGTCTGCTCCTGGAGGGTCTTACCTGTTCCTGGCAGAACTCAATAGAGCTGCGTCTCCTTTTTATGTGAAAAATAAAGTTCATAGGGGCTGACTTAGCAAAATGTTGGGTTTATTGGGTGAAAAGCACCGAGAATATATCGTGTGTTTGTAAATCTATTTCAGCTTCAAACAGTAAAATAAAAGATGATAGTTTCATGAATTTAATATTCATGCGAACTGTTAGTGTTTGTTTATACCATGGCAGAACATTAAATGCATTAGACTTCAAATGGCCCAGATGAATAAATTGTCCCAGTGGGTGGAAGAGAACAGAGAACTGTGAAACTGTGAAAAAAGAAAATAGTGAAAGAAGAGGAAAGGAAGAAGTTTGAAGAAACTCTGCTTGGAGAAAGTAAGTACTTTAAAGATCTCTTAACCTTTGGAAGATTTTTGTAAAATTCTCACAAGCAAGTTGTTTGATGGTATCTTCATGTGGATCACAAAAACTTTGTCTTTCGCATTTCTTTTCATAAACCCGTGTCTATGTAAGTTTATTATATTAAAGCATCTTATCTATAGTTACGATTCCTTAATAACCATAGTTGTCAATACACTTAAAATATAATTATAAAATAAATAGAAATACATTATGTTGCTGTATTACTATTACAATTTAATATATCCTTAAATATAATTTAAATCATAACTAGATAATAAATTGTGTTGTATAATTGTTAAGTAATAAGGTATTAACTATTTAAAGATTAGGGAATGGTGGAATTAAGGTTGTCAGTGCAAGTTTTCTTTGAACCCCATTGCAAGTACTTTTTGGTGTTACCTTTAGAAATTGTTTTTCCCCCCGGGATCCTTTCTTCATTCAGAGGATGAAGTGACAGTGCAACAAGTGCTCTAGGAGGAACCAGAGTTGTTTGTAGGGTGTAAGGTGTATGTGAATCGGGGCTTGGTAAAATAAGGGTTTGCATAAGGGCGTATTAGGTCTTTGTAACTACAGGATGAGGAGAGGGTAGAAACTGTTGACTGCTACATGCTGGGAAAGGGAAAGGGACGGAATGATTTGACAGCTGGGATGGAAGGCAGGGAGTAGGTATTTATCCTGGACATGCTTCTGTCATCTCCAGCTGTGCTGGCTGTAGTTTATTTTGGAGCAAAATCCAACATAATACAATGGCAGATTTCCAATCCTCTTATAGAACGGACAACATTGCAGTCAAAGGACTTCAATCATTTTTGCTATTAAAACATTTTAAAAGGTGTGTTCCTGTGTGCAGCTGTATTTGCTTTGTCTTAACTATGCCATTGCAGAGAATGTTTCATCAAAAGCTGCTGTCTTTTATTTTTCATACATTGTTGGCCCTGATTTTTCAAAAAAAGTAGCGATGAATGTCTAAATCTCATCTTGGTAAACGTGGTACAACCACTTGATTAATGAATAGCAAAAATACACAAAATTCCAAACTACCTTAATGAAAGAATTTGATCATGTGAAAAGTTTTGAGATATGCATAACCTAATTTTTTGGTTTAAATGCGATTAATGTACTAAAGAGATCTTAATCAGTATCATCAACGACAAAACTGAAACCAAAAGTGATCCTAACTAATTGACAATACTTTTCGGGATTGGTGTGTGTTGGGATTGCTCATCCCAGTTGTTTCTTAGGTCAGTGACATCAAGTATCCTTTACATATATCACACTAACTAGTGGGTTTTTTGAGAACCACAAGTATAAAATTGTAGTCTTACGAGGACTACGGCATTAGGTCATTTATTTCACCTTGCTAAAAGTGTGCCCTGTGTTCAAAGACATTGCAAAACAGTATAAAGACGTGAAGGAGAAAACAGTAGTGGAAATTCATCTTCAAAGGTAGGATATACAAGCCTCTGTTGTATTCAGACAGCTTTGGCTATAATTTAGTTAGGATCTTATCGGATCTATTATAATGGGCTATCTATTTTATTGTGTTTATGTCTATCAATGTTTTTTAATTAAGAGAAGCAAAATAGTCATATCAGAGAAAGGTTGCAGTAAAAAAGACGGTGTGATCTGCTAGTCAGAAGTCAGTGCCTGTGGTAGGGTGGTGAAGTGCTGGGGTCTCAACCCTGAGCCCTGAAGTGAACTTGACACCTGGATGAGTTTCCCAACCAGCTAAAGGGGGCTAAGGCTGCCCAAGTGCCTCCTACTGTAGTCAAGGGCAAGACTGGGTTGGCCTCTGTGTTTGCCACCAAGTAGATCTTTTAGCTCCGCTGCTGGTTGCAACCCAGTAGGCTTTGAGTGGTGGGGACACATGCCATACCAGACCTTGATGTGAGGGACAGGCCCCCTCTGTTGTGAGAGGGCCATCCAGGAGGGGAGGCCAGGCCAAGCACACCCTGAAATTATGAGAAACAGCTGCCATTTAGGTGGTGATTAGAGGGTGGAGATAAAAGACCGATAGAGCTCCTTATTGAGGAGTTGCTGCTGGAGGGGTTTGTGAGAAGTTTTGTGGAGTCAAGGATAATGGATTGGGTAATGTATCTTTCCAGTATTTGTTGGATTGGTTTGTACCTGGCTATGTTGGGATATGGGGCATGGTTGATATCTCCTTATGTTATTGTATTTTTGGCCCAGTTTGCCTTTTCCGTTGTGTCACCTGCAGTGAGTGGGTTTATGACTTCTTTTGTTCCCCCTGTGGTCGCCCATGCTATATAATTTATGGGGTCGGTAGAAATAGATAATAAAACCTGCGTGAGTTTCACTGTATGTTTTCTGCTGATGGCTGCCTCCTTTTTGTTGGGCAGTGTAGTTAGCAAAACAGATGGTCAGTTTTCCCCCTAGAGCTCTATAAAAGTGAATTGCACAAGAAAAATTCAGTCTTCCAAGTGTTTTCATGATACACAGGAAATGTAAATTGTTTTCATTTGTTCAGTTTGCAGAACTTTTCACAAAGAAAGTGATTTTTATTTAAAAAATATGGACGCATGAAGCTAGTTATTTGCACAGTATATCCTCTTTATAAAAGCTTTGTTTAGACTGGAGAAAAGGAGGCTGAGGAGAGACCTTATCACTCTCTACAACTACCTCAAAGGAGGTTGTAGTGAGGTTGAGGGTCGGCCTGTTCTCTCAAGTAACAAATGATAGGACAAGAGGAAATGGCCTCAAGTTGCACCAGGAGAAGTTTAGGCTGGATATTAGGAAAAACTTCTTCACCAAAAGGGTTGTAAGGTATTGGAATACGCTGCCCAGAGAAGCGGTGGAGTCATCGTCCCTGGAGGGATTTAAAGATGTGTAGATGTGGCACTCAGGGACATGGTTTAGTGGTCACCTGGAAGTGCTGGGTTAAATGTTGGACTTGCTGATATTGAAGGTCTCTTCCAACGAGAGCAATTCTATGTTCTATTCTTTATATTGATTTCTCTCAAGTTTGTATAATATACTGGGTGAAGGTCTACTCCAGTGTGAATTCTTACACATGGCCAGAGTGTCCTAGAATTTGTGGTAAAAATTAATGTAGTCATTGCCTATGTATTCTGTGTCTATCCACTCACATGATCTTGGAGAACATATTTCAAATGCAATCTATTCATTTGAATTCCACGTAAATATCCGAATTCCACATAAATATCCAAATTCCATGTAGTTACAGTAACCAAATGTAATAGCTATAAATGACCTTTCCCAGTTTCAGTCTAGGTGGTTTTGGTTACATAGTTGCTAAGAGTAATCAGAATCAAATACACCTATCAACCAGCTCTTGGGTGTAACTGCTACTGTACAAGAGCAGCCACTAAAATAAAAATAAACTGTATTAATCTGCATGAATGTACATATGCTAAAAAGAACGAAAATATCCCCCCCTCAATAAATATGTAATCAGATCATGAACTGGTTTGGGTAGACCATTATTTTCAGTATTGACCTTTGTGGTTTTATTATTGGATACCTCAGTATGGCAAAAATATTTCTATAACTACATAAAATAAAGATTTTTAGACCAGTTATTTACAGGTAATCTTCAAAGAAAAAAAACAGGCTAACATATGCTTAATGTGCTTAATCACAGAGAGTCACTGTTTACTTCTGGATTAAATGAAACACATTTTTTTTGCAAGCTCTGATCCACACAGACTCCGTCTTCCTCATGCACAGTGGCTTAGATTGTCCTTTCTTTGTTTGAATTTTGCACATATCCAATGACCAGAAGTCTCAGAGGAAAAAAGTTTGATGGTGATAATACCCAATTTAACTTTTCATTACATTCTCCTAAGTAAGGTTGATACTATAAAGTGCGAATTAAGATTAGGCTATTTGGGAAAAATGTCTTCTCGTCTATAGTAACATAGATTATGAGTCTTGTTATTAACACTAAAATGAAGTGCTCTTTCTGTGCATAAGCTTTATAATCACTGCCCCTGCTTTTTAGTTATGTATCTATATAGTGACTGGAAGGCAGCTGGAGGCCACTTATAGAAAGCATTGATCTATTAGTATGTTTAGTTGTCAAGGTGTATTTCTCTAGATTTAACATTTCTAGATTTTTCTCTAGATTTAATCTCTGGATTCTTTAGATTTAGCAGCAGCTCCAGTCAGCCCCTTTACTGCAGATGTCTTCAAAGCAGGGGCCAGCGGAGGGTGCTGTTGTTGCTTTTCTGTACTGGAGGATGGTGGAAAAAAAACCATGAGGGTAACTTTGGACTGGGAGAGCCCTGCGGTTCCCTTTCCAGCACAGCCTGGGCAAACTCCCATCCATCGCAGCCTCAAAAATCTACGGAGCAGTTAATAATGATTGACAGCGAGCACCATCTCCAGCCTGAAAGACAGGGTGTGTTAGCTACAGTGTGACAGGGAGAGGTGGGGAAGCAGGAAGGGAACAGCTTCCTTTGAAGAGTCTGCAGCAGAGTCCTGCAAAAAGTTGTGTGGTAGGAGTCAGATGTTTATCTCACTTGCCAGTTCTCTCACTTTCAATGTGTAAGGCTTGACACATTGGCAGGCAAGAGGTTCTCACCAGTCACTGGACCTGGTCCGTCACGCTAGGTGTTGGGGTTTGCCTGCACTCTCTTTGTATTTTGAAATACCTCTGTGGACCTGCACGACAGAGGTTTACCTCCTTCAGCATAAGCTTTGGCTGCATAGGTACATCCTTTGTGATGAGCTTTTGCTTCTCTTGTGATATTGCAGCTTCATAGCTATTTTCAAGCAATCCTGATGCCAAGTTTGAGAAATCAGCTTTAAGACATTTCAAGGTATGTAGTATTAAAAGTATTGTGTATTGTAGCCCATGCATATTGAACAGCATAGACTTGGATCTTTGCTACTTGACTTCACAGGTGTGGGACCTCTAACAGGGGAAGAATGTGCTGCAGCCCTCAGCTTCTGGTTTTTTATACATACAGTTTGCCAGATATCCTAAAGAGAAAGCCTGCAATGCCAAGAGGTGTTTAATACTGAATGGAGTCTGAAGACGTAAATAAACCATTATACATAGGAAGCCGGAGTCAATCTCAGCAATAAATAACTTCTAAATACTCAGTTTAACTCTCTTAGTTCCTCCTGTGTGCTGCTCTCTCCCTTTGGTTACCACTAACTTCACCCGGTTTTTGCTCTTTGGACCCGTACCAACGCCTTTCTTGTACCTAGTGAGTCACGTGTGTCTTTCTTTCCTTTCTCTAACATCCTTCCTTATTTCTGAGTGGCCACATGTCTCCTTTATTCAAACAGCAGGCACTCATGTAGAGAATTCACTCATCTTAGCTGAGCATTACCGAACATAACAGACCTTCAGTCAAAGAAGAGATCCATTTTTTTCCGTGCAGGGTGCCAAGACCAGCAGGATCAGCAGACCTTGGGTTTCATCTGTTAGGGCTGGGAGTGTGTGCCTGGTTAGCACCTCTTGCTTCACTGCCTGCAGGATTGGATAGCCCAAGCTGTTCTCTTCTGGTTACCTTTACTATGTGATCACCCTCCTTGAAGTGAGAGGGACAATTTGCATGCACAGATATTGGTAGTGTCAGGGCTGATATTTGTATCCTCTGACTTAAGACTCAGGTTCTTTTTCCCACCATCCTTCTGTCATTTGACTCCTTTCTGAAATCCATTCCTCCCCTCACAGCCCCCTCTCTGCCCCAAGCTGTTCCATCTCAGTTGAAAATAAGAAGTGAGGTTACTGAGGCCAGTGGAAGTCCAGCAGCTTCCTCTTCTGGGTTCTGAGTCTGGCTCCACCGCAGCCAGGAGCAGCTGAAAGCAGCTGTTTCAGATGCTGGGACAGTAACCGAGTTGCTGTTCTGCTGAGGCAGCACGTGCAACAGATGTTTATATCTGATACCAAGAGGGATAAAGCATGTTCAGTGAAGATGGGCTCTTTGGAGATTACAAAGGTCTTGTCCTGAAGCAAAGCTGAGCAGTTTAGGGGTATCTCTGTTTCAGTCAGTCTGAAAAGTGTGAGAAAACTACAGTACACTGTAGGGAACATTCGGAAATCATAGATACTAGAGAAATTATTGGAGTTAATGGCAGTGAAATAATGTTAACATACTTACGACTTCTTCTGTACGTATAGTATATACGATACAAGCCCCAAGGTTGCAGATGCTCAGGCAGAAATGTTGCTAAGTTTTGGAGAACACTTAGATGCATGAAACACACAGGGCATGCTGATGAATATGCGTAAAAGAGCATTGACAAACAAGAAAAACTAGTCGTGGTCCTAGTTTACTGTGTAAAAATGGACATGATGCTGTGGAAGCTTTAAAGTTAAAGTATTATTCAGGAGAGAATCATTCCAAACAGAAGTTCCTCTTTAATTCTCCTGTCTTTGTACTTTACTGTCTTTGGGTAGAGGATTGTTTGAAAAATACTGCATTGTCAGTCAGCAAAAAAAAAAATACTGTGATTTGCTGCTGCTGTTGTGTTAAATCAATTTGTTTTACTTTACTCTGAAGCATACATCCTATTTTCAAAGTGATGGCACAGTTTATGGAGATCAGCAACATCTTGCAGATATTTAAGACCGACCTTTTAATTCCTCCACAACACAGAATGAAAACTCTTGCAGAAGTTTTGTATCTTTCTCTGCTTACTGAATTGTAATTTGTCAATCATATGCCCCCCAATAACGCCAACTTTGGCATCCAGCAGTGTTACGTATTCACATTAAAAAACTGACTCTTAATTTTTCCTTGTGATTTTAAAAATTCGTTTCTGCAGTGTGGTAGCCCCCTGAATATCTGAAGCTGGTGAGCTTTCCTGAGGCTTCTCAGCATTAGGAATAACTACACAGCTTCACACTCTGGATAACCACAGAGACCAGTGTTAACTGGAATTGACATTTGTCTCAGGAAGAAAAATGATCTGCCCCGCTTCAGAAAGCTACTTTTGGTTGTCAGGAAATCTCCAGAGTTTCCTGTATGTCTTCTGATTTGCCACATCGACAAGCTCTATTTGTTTGGTGCCTTAATTTTTCTGTTTGTGAAGTGGAATAACAATAAATGTTCCTTAAATCACCAAGAAAAGTTTTGAGATTTGACAGGGTAGTAATGGAAAGTGTAGCTGAGATATGTACCAGGATTTCTATATGAAAATCTGCTTTATGCTTTAGCACTGCTGCAGAGAAATAGCTGCAGAAAATAAGTACGTTTTGGATGAGGCGAAGTCTTATTCTGAGTACTTAAATAACTGAACTGTATTTACTAATATGGAAGAAGCAGAAGGCAGTAGATTTCCCTCAGGAAGAACACAATGCTCTTGTTTGTTCAAACGCTGTGGGTCGTTCTTCAGAAGTTAGATTCCCTCCTTAGATGATAAAAATGGAAATATCAGTGCATCCGCTGCATCAGTCATTTTGTTAAAACTGAGGTCCAGCGTAGTACTCATTTTCCCCCATTGTTTGTTGTAAATAATTGCAGCTCGAGGATTTGCAGACTGTATAAGCTGTGTACACATGGTGAGTAGGGCCCTCTAAGTGGCAATTTAATGACTCTAGAGATGGGTGGGATTGCAGGATTGGATGATTGTTTTAAGGGACAAATGCATTAAATACATAAAATGCATATTGTATTTCAAGAAAAAAATTAGATAATTAAGGACCAGATTTAGATGGTCTTATTTTAGATAATGCTTTTTCTTTCTGAAATCATTTCCTTAATTTTAGTGTCTTACTTGTAAATAAGAATAACGCACGCTGGCAGAAATGTGTTTTGAAAGATCTGTGCTGCTGGAAAGCATTCAGATGTTTTTCGTGCAGGAAGTTTGAGAGAATCATAAAAGATTTGCAATTAAAGGCAAACAGTCGTGACTTTCTCTGAGAAAGAACTCGGGGAATGAGAACTGGCCAATGAGCCATAAAGTGGGTCAGCCCTAAGATCCCGAAAGGTTAATATAAAGCCTCGTCTGGAAAAAGCCAAGGAAGGAAACCAAGATGACCGTAACCGGTAGAGTTAAAGGCCCTTGCAGGGAAAAGGTAATGGAGGAGGATGTTAACAGTGGGTTTAGAGAGCTCAAGGGAGAGAAGAAATGACAAGGAAGATCATTTAGGTAGAAGTTCAATAGTGACTGCAGAGCAAGGACAGATAATTACTAGAAAAAAAGGCAGTCACAAGCCAGGCCAGATGTTGTTCTTGACCCTGTCTAAACTTCCAGAGCTAGCCCCAGCACTTTGTGACTTCAAATACCTGCGCGTAACCTCGTGTCACAGGCTGGGGTATATGACATGTACCCCCTTAGTTCTGTGTTGTAACTACACACTTCGGGACTGCATAACAGTTCTCTTTATTTCAGACACTGTGAATCAAGAGACAAAAGTAAAAGTAAAAAATAATCATGTCCTAGGGCTACGGTAACCCAGCAGAGATCATCGTGCGATGTAATGTGGACATAGCCAGTGAGACCTAGGGGTTAGCAGTTTGGACACAATCCAAACCTTGCTACTTGGCCTCAGGGATCATGCCCGGTCCCTCTCTTAATGGGGAGCGTAGACTACACAGAGTTTGTTCTCAGCAGCTTCTTGTAGAAAAAAAAAAGAGTTCTTGCTTTTCTTGCTCCTACGCTGTCACTTCTCCAATGAATAAGTTATTGCATCAACCCCAGTGTTGGCAAATAAAGCCTCTTTTTTTTCCTAGGGGCAACATGACTGTTTCTGTGCACAGTTGCTTTAGTGCAGATCCTGATGTTTTATTGTTGCTCTGTCACAAAACTACGGTGTTACATCCTAGACTAAAACATTAAACTATTTGGGGGAAAAAATGAGGAGGCCGCTGTTTATGTTAGTCTGCAGATTCCAAGGGAAGTGAACAGCAATGTAAGTCTTTGGGTCAGGAAGAATAAATAACTGTAATTCATGGAATTACTCCTGGTTTTGTGGATCTGGACTGTTTCAGGCCAGGAGAAGGTTCCCAGTCTTTATACATTTTTTTTTTTTTTAAAAAAAAAGGCGAGAGAAATCTTCTTTCAGCGTTATAGATTAATGGTGTGTTACAGCCAACTATATGCCTTATGTCCCACATTCTAAACAAAATTTGTCTCCAAGCACAAAAATGAAGCCTTTAGATGAAAAACGTAGAGTAGGTCTTGAACTTACATGTGTGTAATCTAAGAATAAATGATTATATTTATGGCATCTCATAGCTACAATATCAAGTAAAGGTACTAGAACTCTTACGAAGAAATAAAAAACAAAAGAAATCTAAAAACTATGAAAATACTGATTTGTTAACCACTAGTCTTTACTAGTATTTTGTGTGGAATGATCAGCAGAATTGTCACTCCAAAATTTTGCCTGTTGAGAAAGTTCTGGGAGCCTAAGGTTAGGATTCAGCCCTTGTCAGGCAAGCTTTAGGGAAAAAACATTGTAGCCTTTGAGCACACACTTCCATCCACCCCACTCAGCAAATTGTAGTAAGCTCACAAATAAATTTCAGTAACTTGTAGGAAACTTTGATGTGTGCTGAGTGGATTCCTGAGGGCAGAAAGCCTTCTGTGTAGCTAACTTTTAACAGGTGACCAGGAAAGGTCAGGAAATGCTTTTTTTTTCTCTTTTTTTTTTTTTTTTTTTTCTGTTGTATGGAGGAACCTTCTTTCTTACTAGACCTTGTCCAAAGAAGAAAGTTTTACAAGCAACCTCATTAAATGAAATACTAACACCTAGTGTTCACTCCAGCCAGGCGGGAACTTATATAGGGAACTTTATTCTCCCTCTCTGCAGGGCTTTCACAACTTTCTCTACATGTAAAGATGAACCACAATGTAATTTTTGAGACCATGGAGTTAATAAGGATAGATGTTATCTTTATTAAATATTTCTTTCCTTGTTCAGTCCTGTTGTGAAAACCAGTAAATAAAATTGTTGGCCTTTGCTGCACCATAGCATCATCTACCCTGAATGAAAATCAGTTTCTCTCTTTTACTTGCAACTGCTTGAGGTAATGATAGGTTCTTCTGGGTGAATGTCACTAGCTTAGGCAGTGGATTCTACTTCAGAAAATCAGCTTCAGAAATGTCTTTTTCTTTGTGAAAAAACAGATCATCCAATCCTGATGGGGGGAAGTGAGTTAAGTGCCTTCTCTACATTGTCATGATTTTTTAGACTTGTCTGAAAAATCTCTTTTTCTACATGACAGTAGCTGTAAGTTGCATTATTCTGGCAAGCAGAGAATGCAGGCAGGGTCAGGCTCCGTGAGGCTGCGTGCTCTAGAGGCACAAGGAGCAGATGCGAGGTAGTCACTTGCCTGTTACAGGAGAGACTGTGCCAATGTTTCAGACTTCATTAGCCCTTTTGAATGTTCGTAGAAAAGTTGAGGCTGAGCTCTCATAATCATTTGGTTTTGAATTTCTAGCCGTCGCTAGCATCAGACCAGTGCTTGGCCTCGCTTTTTTTATTGTCTCCTAGAAGCTTTGCTCAATGCAACATCTGTTTTTGTATGTTCCATGTCCAACTGAAATTCACAGTTGTTGCAGTCAAAGTCCAGATCCCAAGTAAAACAGAATTCAAAATTTAGGAATGTTTTTGGTTTGAGTGCACATTTGATCTGAAGCAATGGTTTAACTTGATGTGTTACAAACCATCTCATCACCAGACTGTAAGGAGTTATATTTTCCCTGTGTTCTGAAATCTGTCACAGTAAGATATCAGTGGTTCAGAGTAGTTATTTCTTCAGTCTTGGAGTGGATAGACGGTAAAGGATACCTTTTCCATATCTGTCTTCCTGTCCCACTCAAATAACTTTTCCACATCCTACTCCCATTGTTTAAAAAACAATGTTCCTTCACATTGTAATTGTTTTTTGCGTATATGAGAAACTGGTCATACATTTTGTCTTCCTGTCTCCTATGTGTTTTTTAAAAGTGCAAAGTCAGTTATTGTCTTTTTGGAGTCTTTTGTTGCACAAAGCTCAAGCTTTTATGTAATAACAAACCAGTAAGACTTGGGGTAGAGGTAGTAGTTAGTGCTGTGCTGAATATTTAAATAGAGAACTAATTATTTACCTTCTTGCCTATTACAACTACGAAGTCCTAGTATTTTTGCTGGCTTAGAGAATCCATTCTTGAAAGAGAACAAGCAATAGCATGTAAGAAGGATATTCTGATAAAATATTAAAAAAAGATTAAAAGTGTCATGCTTTTCATGTGGGTACATGACAGATGGGAGGATTGTAAGGCTGCTTCTTCTAACTCCAGTTTCTATGATGGTTATATTTTTCTATTCCATTTTCTATCCCATTTTTCTAAGTTATAAACTGGGATGAAGAAAAGGGTTCATACTTCTGTATAAGCATAACTTCACTGCATAACTTCCTTCAAGATATTTTTTCTGTTTCTTATTAGAACTGTTAACTATACTAATAATAAGAGATAGAAATAGATGAAGGTAATTGTAGGAATGTGAAGTCTCTCCTAGTGGCACACCTGGGGAGGGCCTGAGAGATACTGTTTTCTTCCATGCTTCTTGCCCTGCTCCAGCAGTTACTCATCTGTTAATGCTCTGTACCATGATATTACAGCAGTGTATCTCCTGTCCTGAGCAAGTTACTGGCCAAGTGTTACCACATCCCCACGTTTGCCCAGCTGTTCTCGATTACAGGATATGAGTTCCCAAGGAGCTTGTCCTTTTGTTGCCCTGTATAATCTCCGCACAAGAGAAAAAAAAGATGGAATTCTGCAATCTTCTGGACTCTGCACTAATGCAGAGAGCAAGATACAATATTGCCCTTTATGTGTATCTCTTCTCGAGGACGCTTAATTAGGCTCTTTCTGTAGAGGGTTCTGCTGCAAAATATGCTTTTTTGCTTTTTTTTGAAGTTGTTCCTGAGTATTGTGACCTCTACAGAGATACAGCCTCTTGTAGAGTTACAGAGGGAATCTCATCATGTTCCACTCTAATGAACAATGAACATTAAGTTCCAAGACAGAGTGATTTAAATTTATGAATCTCACTCCATGATCTTCCTGCAAGCCTTGCCTTTGCTTGTGACCTTGATTCCCACGACCTTGTCTCTCTAAAAAAATGCTCCTTCTCAGCAGACCTCAGTCCTATTCTTTACTGTCATTAACCCAAATGCTCAATTCTCTCCAGTTTATTACCACATCATTACTCTGTCCTTTGATGATCCATCTGATACCATCCACTAGAATGCTTTGTCATCTTTGGAGAGCCGATCATCATCATGACGGGGCCCAGGGCATTAGTTTCCTTCCTTCAGTTAAGCCAGCAAAGGGGATGCTAACTCCCTTTTCTCTGTTAAAAGAACCTGGGGAGGAGTTTAAGAAGGTCAAGAGAGTCACAGCATCTGCAATCCCCTTTTCCAAATCTCCTCACCCGTAGGCAGTGGAGGTTTTCAAATACAGTGCATGTGTACCTGTGTGCTGTTTTAGTACTATCGTATGAGCATAGAAACTCAGGCCAAAATCTGTTGAGTTCTCTTGCCACGTGATCACGCACACACAATTGTTCCTTAAGGTCCGTTGTTTAGTGAACTGGCCAAACCAGTGTTGGACTACTCAAAACTTGCTGTCATTCTGCTTCCACTATGCCTAATCTATGATTTTTTCTGAAAATAGACCCCATGGTAAGGAAGTATTTTCTAATACTTGGTTTCATGATTTCTCTAAGTTGTTTTGATCTAGTTATCTGTGCTCCTCAGACTCACCTGTATAATTCCTCCATTTGGTAGCACTCTTCAGATATTTGAAGAATCTTAATACCTTTGACTGAAGATGTTAATTAGATCTCTTTACTGTTATCATTTAGCTAAGCACACATTTGGTTCTTTTAACAATTCCTTGTATGTCACTCGCTCTGGTCCTCTGATTTTTTTATTGTTTTACTCTGAATTCTCTCCGGTGGTGAATTTTCTGTGAGATCTCTGATCTCACAAGCAATCTCTGGAAAAGCAGCATCACTATATCCCTTTGGAAAATGTACCTTATTTCCTTGTAACACAGTAAAACCTGCTCATTTGTTTTACAGGATCTCAAGTGACTACTCTCGGGATGCTGTTGCTTTGTAAACTGCTGCCATATCTGATTTATGATCCATTGAAATGTGATGATGATCTCGGTGTTTACTAGCTATGCTCTGGAAGATTTTTCTTGATGGTGTGTTAGCTGGTGGTATGGCAGTTTGCATATGAATACATTTCTTCCCTTCTTAAATCTCTCTAAAGTATTTTGTAGTCCCCATTCTGGTTGGTGTTAGCAACTGATGTCTCCCAATTAATTACACTGTGTGTAAGCATGCTTTTTTCCATTCCTTTTTCAGGTTATTTTTGATGGTAGAAAGGACAACTGAAACTATTTTTTTTTTTTTTTTTTTTTTAATCTTAGAACTAACAATTGTCATTACTCCTCACAGTAGGGGCTGCATACAAGGTAAACTTTTTCAACTACAACAGAAACACTGCAGTCCTCTTAAGGTAAAAATAAACAAAAAAATCACAATATACTGATTAATGCACTAAGTATTTGCCAGAACATGGCTATTAGTCTGTGTTTTAAACATGCAGGTGTAGATATTTAACTCTTCAGCCTTTGAACCAATTTTAAATTTACTACAGTACGTTTCTGGCTTCCTAGTAGTCCTCATCCTCCAAATTCTAGATGTAATGCTAGGAAATGATGTGAATCTGATAGGAAAACATTACCCTCTCGGAGTTTTCTTCTAGTGCTTATATCTTCCGCTTGTTCCCCTTATGAGGAAAGGCTGAGGGAGCTGGGTCTCTTTAGCTTGGAGAAGAGGAGATTGAGGGGAGACCTCATTAATGTTTATGAATATGTTAAGGGCGAATGTCACGAGGATGGAGCCAGGCTCTTCTCAGTGATGCCCAATGACAGGACAAGGGGTAATAGGTGTAAGCTGGAACACAGGAGGTTCCGCTTAAACTTCAGAAGGAACTTTTTCACAGTGAGGGTGACAGAGCACTGGAACAGGCTGCCCAGGGGGGTTGTGGATTCTCCTTCTCTGGAGACATTCAAGACCCGCCTGGATGCCTTTCTATGTGATGTCATTTAGGTTCCTGCTCTGGCAGGGGGATTGGACTAGATGATCTTTCGAGGTCCTTTCCAATCTCTAACATTCTGTGATTCTGTGACACGCTGTGCAGTTATCCAGACCTCACAAGATTTTAAGACATGCAGGATCCACGTTGCGAGTACTCAGTACGTACCCAGTATCGAACCCAAATCCCCTGATGGCCAGTATGTCACCATCACCACCGATGTTGTGAAGCAGGTGCTGAGAAAGTCCCAGACAGGGCCCAGCTGCAAACGGGAACTGAGTTCAGGAGCTGGATTCTGGTACTGGATTCAGGAACACTCAGATTAGGATTGAAGGCAGAAAGAATCCTCTTTGGATTCCTTTGGAATCCTCTTTGGATTCCAGTCGTTGAAGGAATGAGGAAGAATCCGAGCAAAGGCCCAGAGCAAGAGCCCTCGAGCCGAGAGCAACCGAGCAAGGGCCCCCAGCAGCCGAATATGGTGTCGATGGGATGGAATACCCCACTGGGCAGTTTAAGGGCATTGATCTGTGCGCTCCTCCCTGCAGGTGCAGCCTTTTTCTTTCTGTACCCCCCAAAGCGGTACACGGGATCTGGCAGTGGCCTTGGTCTGCACACCAGTCCCCTGGTGCTAACTCTAAACCTGGAGTGTTATTGCTCCTAGAAGCAGGCACTGCCTGCAAAAACATGCTGCTAATTTCACAAAGTGCAGTTTGTTAAAGAAACTTAGTTGAGAAGTAAAAATCACTGAACAGAATTGCCTATTCTAACTCAAACCAGGACATTCTCTCATTGAGGTTGGCTTTCATATTGAGGGAAAATGTGACTATGGAAAACTTCAAGCCTGATAGAACTAACATTTGTATGTCATGAATGTGTATTTGGGGTTCTGGAGGTGTTATGGGGTTAATTTAGGCTTTCTTTTTGCTGGGGAACTACATTGCACAAGTGCGTCTCACCTTTAGGTTCTGCAGGTTTGGAAACAAGCTTGTGCTAGAGAGGGGCGGTTGTAATGGGGGGATGATTTTGTGGCAAAGGCAGTTGGTAGTATTTTAGTGTACACATTTAATGTGGGTAAGAAGTTACAGTTTGCTTAACTGCTTGTAGTTTAGGTATCCATTTGTCAAATGAGGAGAGAGAGATCTCAGCTGGGTGTCTTGTGAGGTATCTTTGTGGATATGACTATGCTCAGATATGGTGGTGATCCAGCCAAGAGACTGCTTTTGTAGCAGTGGTTAGCCAGATGTCCCTCAATCCACCAGTTACGGGCTCTGAAAATACAGAGGGAAGTCACAGGTGAAAGTACAGCGAGAACTGAATTATGTGGATGGAAGACTTGTCTTCCTCCCAGCCCACCATGTTACTTGCCTCAGTGCTGTTTTCACTGAAATATAGAAGTCAGCTGTAAATACTTTCTAGTGATAATAGCGGTGATTAGATATACAGATGTGTTTCTTTTAGGTAGGCATGGCTATAGGTCTACCCTGGAGTGGCTTATTCTTTCGCCATTTGCCAAATGCAAAATTATGTTCTTACCACAAAAATGAGCATGTGTTTAAAGAAGACTAGAAAGACATGTAAAAAGCATGTGTGTAGCTTTTCAGATGCCTTCCCCCGGGTGATTTTATGCTGTAAACGTTCTGTGGCAATATTATTGTGTACACTTTACTGGACAAGATTTAATCCTTAAACAGTGCTGTTTTCACTTGGAAGCTTTAGGAAAAAATATGAAATATGCCCATTCTTCAGTTGCTTCGGAGTGTTTCTTGGAAGCAAGACTAGACCATAAAACAGGAAGACGTGGTCAGAAAAAAATACGTTTAGATATCTCATATTTCTTTTCTATGTAGTTCATATCATCAGTGAGTTTTCATTTACAGATTTATTTTTTTTAGGTTGTGTTTTTTTTTTTTACAACCAGTTGCAGCTCTGACATTGATGTTAATTTATGAAGTGCATTCCAGTGCATTTCTTCATTTCCCCCAGACAGTAAGCAGCTGGTGTCAGAATGATTTCAGCAGGCAGCGCAGGGATTCACATTTTTGTTCCACGTTGTTTTCGGTACTTTGTTTCAGTGCGTGAGCTGTTGGCGTAGTAGTGGAAGATTCTGCAGCTGCTGGAGCAACTCCGAGTCCGCGTTTCCCAAACAGAAACGCTACGGGTCCGGGCAGAGAGCCGGGGCTTTCAAAGCCTCTGCCGGATGCTTTACAACCCCGCACCGAATTAGCTTCCCGAGCTCCTCACCCCACAAGCGACAGGCTCCGATCCCGAGAGCGATCGAGTCTCACCAGCCCAGCGCTCCCGACTGAAGGACCGTCCGTCCCGCCGTGCCGGAGCTGACGCCGCTTGGCTCTCGCAGGCTCGGAGCGGGGAGGGCGAAGCCCCCTCGCTCTGCCCAAGGCTCGGGGCTGTTGCGAGCGGGCCCCAGGGGGTCCCGACGGCGGGCGGAGCCG
>VWZK01000520.1:6369-35000 GCA_013396935.1 Baryphthengus martii
TTTACTTGTCTGCACATGAGCATGGCTGCAAAACACCAGCTAGAGGAGCTCTTTGCTTTGCTGCCAGCAGTGCCGGTGCCTTGCACAGATGTAGGCTCTGGAGGGGGAGGAGATGTCTAGGGCTGACTTTCTCCATCCCGCTGCTGAGGGCAAGACAGAATATTCGGAGATAAATTCACTAGAGCAGGATGCAAAAGAAAGTTTCAGTGAGAGAAGGGAAATTCCCTTTATAAGTCGATCTGGCACTCTGTGCTGTTACCCGTTGCTAGCCTCCTCCCAAGGCGTTGCCACTGCTCTTGGTCCATTTGCTCACACCACGAGCAGGCTGCCGGGGAGCAAGCTCTGGGAGCAAGCTGCATGCTGTATACATGCTCTGGGTGGAGAGGACGGCTGCTAAACAGCATGCAGGAGCTCAGAGTGATTTCAGGGTCAGCTGGCCACTGAATCTAGTAAGCTGACTTTTTGTTTTCCCAGAACCCAGGGAATATCTTTTATTTTTTCGTGTGCTACAGCATGGTAGAAGTCAAGGACACTGGGGAATTCTGCTGTTTATTCTAAAGGTGTGTGTTAGGTTTCCCACAGTGGAGAGACATGCAACTTAGTTTCGTTACTGTACCTTCCCTATTCTCAGACCTCCATGCTTGTGTGAGGAAGAAGAGCAGAAATATAGAAATAATTCTCCCCTCAGCTGCTTAATTTATAAAACTTCAGTTTCTGCTCTTCAAAGGAGAGAACTAGTCAGGTCAATTAGAGGCACACTACCATTCACCCACACAGATATCCCTTGCCCCTTTTTTTTTTTTTGTATACACAGCAGTAATTGCACTTCTATCTACAGGAGAGAAAATAGCAAAGCAAACAGGCTGGGTAAAAGTTTACAGGAAAGTGCCAAAAGCCGTTAAAAAAAAATGAATTAAAATTTCTGCTCCCTTATCTTTGAGGTGAAACAACTCACGTGAGTTACACTAGCTCTCCCTTTACCATTAAAATGAAATAATATACTCAAACTCCCATAAAACAGGTTGAGAGTTCTCTACTTGATAACTGTAGAAGCACTGAAGCTCCTGATAAACAAGTATCTGTCTTCACTGAGTCTCGAGTTCATACTTACTAGGAAGTAAAATTTCCCCTTACACAGGATGAAATAAGGAAATCATCAGTTACCTTAGCAACCCTCCAAAAAAAAAAGCATGTACACCTATCCAAAGGGCAACTAATCTAATTATAAATTATTGTAAAGGTTATGTGAATGACAGTGGCGAGGGGAAGCCATGATTCATTATTTTAGTCTATGGGAAACAGTATTGCCATTGTATTCCTGCATGGGCTGCTCTGCCGTTGCCTTCTACAGACCATCTGCCAAAGGCTGCTGTTTATCTCCCAGGACTGCCTGAAATGTATCTACTGAAAAACCTGACCTGGGATCACTGAGAACTCAACTCTTTACCTCTACAGGTTTTTGATGTTAGCATACAGGACAGGCTGGAGCCCAAAGCAGGCATTTGCTAGATCAGTGCTGTATGTTCCTTCTGACGAGAAACCTTTCAATAACATCTAACATCCCTCCACCCAAGCATTGCTTAGTGCTGCCTACCCTTAAAATCACTATCTACATTTTAATGGCTGCATACATGATAGACAGCGATGTGTATTTATACCGTAGCTACCACTTTATACCAGTTACTATACAGTGTCATTTTAGCTGGCATTCCTTGACGTGTTGGACATGAGGGGCCAAGGAAAGAGTCCTGTCCCCCAGCACTGTTCTGAAAATGCTATATACTCCTCATGAGAAATTTTACCCTCAATTTACCCCACAGTCTGTGTGAGCACTTTGAAGTTCATGTCTCCTGCAGCAGAAGAGGTGTCAACACAAGACTTCAGCTTTCACCTTTGCTGTGTTTTACCAGAAGGATGTAGGCTCCACAAATGCCATTGTCTGAGTAGCAGAGAGCAGACATGGTGAAGCACTGGGATGGATGGTGAAGGAGGAGGACACCAGGTTTCACAGATGAGTTCTCCAACAGGAGAAGTGATCTGTTCCCTTTGGCAGGAACATGGTTTAAAATAGGTGAGCTGGAACTTCAACTTCATTGTTTTCTAAACATGATCATTACTTAACAGGAAGAAACACAGGATCTTACAGGTTGCATCTTTCTCAGACTGTTTCCTGTACTCCTAAATTAATGCAAAAATTCCTTTCCTTGCCAGGTTGCTGAAAACATCTAAGAGTTGCTAAAAAATGAGCTGAACATCTTCACTCAGTTTTTCAGCCTGAGAAGTCATGAACACAAACTGTGACCCTAATAGAGGGGTGATGGGCATGAATGCTGGGTTAGGTTTTATTTATAGTGCCATAACCTTTTGTTCCCTGGGACATCACTGGCTGTGGAAATGGCTCTCAGTTTCCAAGGTTCCAAGGAGAGCCTGCCATTCCCCAAAGCAGGCAGCAGCTTGCAGCAGCTTACCCACTCCTTAGCCTCGGGACCTACACAGGGTACTTCATGCTGCTAGGCATGGGGAGCACCCCAGCCACATCCCAGTGGAATGCCAGATAGACTCACCAACCTCCACATGACCTGCTGTCCTCTAGAAGAAAATCCCAGAGAATCCAAGAGACATTGACTTTTCTATGTCTAGACATCTTCAGCAGTGCTGGCCATGTGCTTTCTCTGTTAAGTGTCACTTAGAATCTGCCACAGTACTGTCTTTGGCACAAGTGGCACAGATTGCTATGTTTCTGGGAAATTCCTGGAATCCCACCAAGTCAGCTGCACTGCACAAGTATGGCCACACGGAGCCCTGGGTTAGAAGCTAGGAGAACACCTAGTGAGATGGAGAGGTTGCAAGGTTGGCTTTCCATTGCCTTCACAAAGAAGTGAGTTGCTTTCACCTAAGCAAAATGAAGGCAAAAAGCATTTTGTCCTGGTATGGTAGAATTTTACATTGTTTTATATCGATGTGTATGGACAGCAAGGCATTACCCCTTAAAATGCCACTCAGAGGAAGCAAACTAAACAAGTCACAAAGGCAGTATGCTTATCTGTCTCCAGGAAAAGGCAAAAAGGGTCTGTTTGTAAGAGCCTAAAAAAGAAACCAAGTCTGGGAAAGACCCAGTAATTTTCAGTTTCAGTGACTTGGGAACTGCTTCCTTCATCTACCTCCCACTCCTGAAAGGCAATTTTGACACCTTCTCCCATCTCTGGGTTTCCTATGCACCCTAAAGAGTCAGAAAGACCACAGTCCTTCCAAAGCAGCCTCCCAATCGCCAGTGAAAGAGAAAGTGACATAATCCGCTTCGCACAATACAAGTGAGGGTCCCCCTGCCCTTTCCCCTCAAATCCGGAGCTGTCCAAGTCATTAAAGGAAAATTCAGACTTTTCTGGCACTGCCCAACAAGGAGCTGCAAATAGTTTTTGTGAACAGAGTATCAGCCTTGCTTCACCAAGATATTTATTATCCAACATTACAAACGGGAAACGGAGGTACAGGGGAGTTGCAAGGTCACACAGGAAATGTGCAGCTCAGCTGGAAATAAAAACATGAGTCTCCTGACTGCTGTGACCAACAAGTTCTTTCCTTTCTACACTAACAAAAGCTACTCTGCAAAACATCTTTCATTTTTCGGACAGGAGAAATTTAACTGGTTTTGTTATTGTTGCTGTTCTTGTTGTTATTATTACTATTATTATTTTTTTTTATTATTACCATGTTCTTTTATGAAAGTTGTTCAAAAAGTGTTCAAAAAGGAAAACCTCAGCCCTGGGTCTTTTTCTTTCTGCCTTAATCTTCAGTGCAAAGAAGAAGTTGTTAAATCTGCATTGGAGGTGTATTTCAGTGTTTCTCATCTGCATTTTGAGCAACCTTATCCCTACTTCTTTCAAGCTGCTTTAACCTGTGCTGTGATGACTCAAGATTTGTAGTAATTTAACCACTAGCCAGCAGGAGGAGAAACAGACCAATGTGTGATCTTCCCCATAGGAAGTATAGCTAAAATGTTTTTTATGAAAAGAGCAGATTAATGGAAGCATGGGGTGGATCCAAAATATGGAATTGCCCTTGACAGGACTTCTGCAGCAGAACATTGTTTCAGCTTCAGGTTTCTGCTGCTGTCTCTGCTGCTCTTCCAAAGCATAGAGTATCCTGGCCCAGCATCCACGGCTTTCAGACTTGTTAGGCTGCATATGCATCCTCTACTTGACCACTCTGAGTTTGTAAAGGAACAAAAGTATTAAGAAGCAAATATATACAAATGTTTTATCACTTCTCTGCAGAAGTTTTATTTTGTTCTTAGATCCACTCAGCTGCTCTGCAGTGCTGCAACACCTCTGGTGGCATGTCATCATTCCTGATTCCTCTCAGGCCTGGTGGCATCAGACAAAAGGACTTCCAAGGATGAAAGCTGCACGAAACCATCTTATTTTTTTTTTTCAGATTTATAGATGTCACTTAGAAGCCGAAAAACTTGGAGTTTCACTGAGGTTGGCACAGTTGCTTTTGCGTAGGCCGGTGTGATTCAACTGTCAAACCCAGCGGTTGAACAATCTGCTGTTATATAGGAAATTCCTTGAAAAGGGTGCAGCAACAAGGATGGAGATTTCTTGCTTGTCTTGTCAGGACTGCAGCAGTCAGGGTCAGATGAAGCCTTGCAGAGGCACGGAGATCGCTCACCTTCCCGCCAGCTGCTGAGCATAGTGGGGACTGGAAAAGCCATGTGAGGTGGAGGCAAGAGGCCTCATCCCAAGGGAACTGGCAATGAGTCGACAGCACCACTCACTCCTATTTGAGATCCTTTCAAAACCTCAAATGAACTGTGCATGAAGCAGTGTACCCCTTTGCAGAAACAGGACCTTTTCACCTGTGACAAATACCTTGGTCTTAAAAAAGGGTGTTTGCTTAAAAAAAAAAAAAATCCTTCAATGTAGGGTTGGGTTCTTTTTTAGTTGCTTCACATTGGGATAGCTTTCTGTGGCAAGACAAAAAATTAAATAGAACAAGGAGACATTATATCATCATAAAATCAGTCTGGAACATTCAGCAAAAGGCCATGGAAGTACACACCGTAATGTCTACATAAGAACAAAGTGCAACATGCACTAGAGTGAAAAATCAGATCTTTACTTGTAAACCTAGCAATGAAACACCACTTCCAAATTGTAATAAAGAAGATGGGTTACTAGAATGTGAAAGGAATTATGAACCTGTGCTCCCTATGCCTTGTCTGACTCACTGACACCCGCTTTAAACAAGAGTATTTGCTGCCGAAGAGTATTTATACTAAAACAATTTTAAGATTCTTGTGCCTTTGGCATTATACAGTAATATGCAGCGCTATGCCAGTAAATGACTTTTAAAGACAAGAATAATGGAGCAATGTCATGTGAAAGGAAATGAGAAAGAGCATACGCCCTGATCCACATCTAAAGGCTTTGCTGCAAGAATGACTTGGACTTACATGTTTACTAGTATACTTCTTCTCATGTCTGTGCACAGCAACACTACTGAGACAGCGCAGAACATCTCAGTGTCTATATTGCACAGTACCAGTCCTTAAACTATGGTCACTTTGATATAAGTATCCTGAGAGGTTCAACTCTTTTGCTGTATCACACATGTCTACAGGACACAGATACAGCAGGCTGCAGACCGCAGCCATTATCACCTGAAAACAAGGAGGAAAAGCTAAACTCACCAGCAAAACTTTTGATACACACCAACAGTCACAGCCATCACACAGGGAAGATTAGGTTTCAGGTTTGACTCCAGGAGAGAGTCAGACATCCTTACCATTGCCATAGAAAAGCCAGGAAAGGGATCAAGCCAGCTGACCCTGATTCATTGTCAGTGAAAGTTTAACCAAGGGAGACACAGAAGACAACCCTTCTCTGTAGACTGTTGCAGTGACAGCTCTTCACTTACTTTTTCTCCAAGCCATTCTTAGCATCACAACCATTTGAAAATGTTTCCTTCCTCTTGCAAGGAAAGAGTGATATTGCCAACCTTTCCTAGCTGTGGGCATTTTTCCAAAGCCTCTTCTCTTACCCAGCCCTTCCCATTCCCCCTTGAGTCTAAGCAAAGAAGAAGAACATGAGCTTCATGAAGCTGTCCTATCACCCTCTGTTATATTGGTACCTCACCTTAGGTCTTTAAAAGGGAGGGGTACATTCCTCTTATGTTGGTGAATTTCAGACAGTCTCCAAATGTTGATAAGGAAATTGTTAATTATTCCTTTTTATGTAGCTGGTGTGTATTCAGTGTGTGGCTTCAAACAGTTGTCAGAGAAATGTGGATGGAATTCAGTACAATTTATTCTTTTCCTTTAATGAAGTCTGGCATTTTCTGCTTGGCTAGGCAGGTGAACCCACTTTTCTTAACAGGTATAATTTAGGTTAAAAGCAAAAATCCAGCACCATTAAGAGTGGATAAAATATATGTGGCCTTCTGCATACCTGGCTGCGTTCTCAAAGGTTACCCTGATTCTCTGGGCTTCTCCATGCAGCACAGATACTGGTGTCTTCCTACAAGGCAGAATTGCTGTTAGTCAAAGAGAAAACCACCCTTCTAGTGAAAACCATCACCCCAAAAGCAGAGCAACCTTCGGTACCTACAAGTATCATCAAATGTATTTCATTTGATACATTTAAAACAGTTCTCTCAAAACATTTGTCAAATTTATTCTTATCAATTGGAACTTGCACTAAAGAATTAATTTTCCTCTAAATTTATTCTCCAAAGGAGTTGAGCTGCTTTAGCTGACGTAATTCACCATTAAACGGTAATCACAGGATAATTTAGATTGGAAGAGACCTCACAGGTTGTCTGCTCCAACTCCCTGCTTGAAGCAGGTCCAGTTAGATCCGGTTGCTCCAGACTTTGTCCATTTGAGGTTTGAATATCTCTAAGGACTACTCTGGGCCTTGTTCCAATATTATTACTATTCTCATGTTGCAAAAGTTTTTCTTGCTGCCTAATGGGGATTTCCCACATTCCAGAATATGCCTGTTACCTCTCATCCTGCTGCTGTGCATCCCCAAGCAGAGTTTGGCTTTCTCTTCTCTGTAGTCCCGCTCCCAACACTAGGCAGTTGCAATAACAGTGAGGTCTGCTCTTCCCAAGGTTGAACCAACCTGTTGCATTCCACCTTTCCTTGTATGCCCTGTGCTCCATCATGAGAACTCTGCATTGGACACATTCCTGTTTCAGCATTTGTCCTCTGCTGGGCGCCCAAACAAGGGCAGTGGTCTCACAAGTGCTGAGCATCTGGGAAGGAGATTGCTGATGCAGCCCAGGGTGTGAGGACTGCTTTGCTGCATGGCTGCACTCCTGCCTCCTGGCCGTATTGTGTCCCACCAGGATCCCAGGGTCTTTTCTGCAGACCTGCTCCTAGCTGGTTGACCCCAGCCTGTCCTACTGCAGGGCTTTGTCCATCCCGGTAGACCTAGTTTTGCTTTGGCCTTTGCTCAACATATTCTGTGATGTTCCCATCAGTCAGTTTCTGCAGCCGGTCCTGTTTGAATACCAGCCCTGTCTTTCCAGTACACTGAGCACAAGTGCCAGTTTGTTGTCATCTGCAAACTCTCCAAAGTTGCTTCAGGTCATTAATGAACACATTAAACTGTACCAGTCCCACTGCCAGTTCTTGAGGCGTACCACTACTAACTGGCCGCCAGTTGGACCTCTTGCCAACATCATCACACTTGGAATATGGTAGTCCAGCTAGTTTTTCACCCATTTCATTGTCTACACATCCAGTCTGTGTCTCACTGGTTTGGCTATAAGAAGTCTATATGAGATCATGTCAAAGGCTCTGGTAAAGTCAAGGTGTACAACATATGCTGTCCTCCCCTTTTTCATGCAGCTGCTCTTGTCAATGTAGAAAACAATCTAATTGGTTGGGCAGGATTTGTCCTTGGTACATCTGTCTGACTGGGATACTCCCAATCTCTTCTCCTTTCCATGGCTGGAAAGGGCTTCCAGGAGTATTTTCTTCGTGACCTTTTGCAGGGTCTGAGCTGTGGCTGATCAGCATATTGATCTCTGGATCCTCCTTCTTGACCTTTTTGAAGATGCATGCAACATTTGCTTTTCTGTCATCATGAGGAACTAAAGTTGTCAAAGATCACAGAATAATAGAATGTTTCAGATTGGAAGAGACCTTTACAGGCCATCTAATCCAATTCCTCTGCGATGAGCAAGGACATCTTTGACTAGATCAGGCTGCTCAGAACCCCATCCAACCTGACCTTGAGTGTTTTCAGGGATAGTGCCACTACCACCTCTCTGGGCCACTTGTTCCAGTGTTTCACCACCTCACTACAAAAAAAACCTATTCGTTTTATCTAGTCTGAATCTATCCTCTTTTAGTTTAAAACCATTATCCTTCATCCTGTAGCAAAATTTTCTTCTAAAAAGTTTGTCCGCATGTTTCTTATAGGTCACCTTTAAGTACTGAAAAGCCGCAACAAGACCTCCCCAGACCCTTCTCTTCTCCAGACTGAACAAGTCCAACTCTCTCAGCCTTTTGTCGTACAAAAGGTATTCCAGCCCTATGATCATTTTTGTGCTCCTTCCCTGGACCTGTTCTAACAGGTCCATGTCTTCCCTGTGCTGAGGACTCCAGAGCTGGACACAATGCTCCAGGTGGGGTCTCACCAGAGTGGAGAAGAGGGGCAGAATCACCTCCCTCAAACTGCTGGCCACACTTCTTTCAATGCAGCTCAGGATGTGGTTGAGTTTCTGGATTGCAAGTGCACTTTACCAGCTTATGACCAGCTTTTCATCCACCAGTACCTCTAAGTTCTTCTCTGCACAGATGTTCACAACCCCTTCATCCCCCAGACTGTATTGATACTGAGGATTACCCTGACTCAGGTGCAGGACCTTGCACTTGGCCTTGAAGAACCTCATGAGGTTCACAGAGGCCCACTTCTCAAGCTCGTCAAGGTCCCTCTGGATGACATCCTTGCCCCTCGGGCTTGTTAACTGTACCACTCGACCTGCTGTCATCTGCAAACTTGCTGAAGGTCCCATCTCGACATCAAGCCATTGACCATTACCCTTGGCATGGAACTATTCAACCAATTCCTCATCCACTGAACAGTCCATACATCAAGTATCTCTCCAATTTAAAAAGAAAGATGTTGTGGGGAACTGTGTCAAAGCCCATACGGAAGTCCAGATAGATGATATCCAGAGCCCTTTCCTTGTCCACTGATGAAGTCATTCCATCATAGAAGTCCACTAGTTTAGTTAGGCAGGACTTGCCCTTGGTGAAGCCATGCTGGCTGTCTCTAATCACCTCCCTGCCCTCTGTGTGCCTTAGCAGATCTTCTAGGAGGATCTATTCCATGATCTTCCCAGGCACAGAAGTTAGGCAGAAAGGTCAGCAGTTCCCAGGGTCCTCCTTCCTACTCTTTTAAAAAATGGGAGCAGTGTTTCCCTTTTTCTCATCACCAGGGACTTCGCTTGGCTGCCATGAAGACAGTAGAGATGAAGTTCATACATATGAATAATAGAATGATAGAATGATTTGGGTTGGAAGGCACCTTAAAGATCATCTGGTTCTAACCCCCCTGCCATGGCAAGGACACTACTCACTAGACCACGTTGCCCAAAGCCCCATCCAACCTGGATTTGAACACATCCAGTGACAGAGCATCCACAACTTCCTTAGGCAACCCATTCCAATGTCTCACCATGCTCAGCGTGAAGAATTTCCTTCTTATTTCCAATCTAAATCTACCCTCTTCCGGTTTAAAACCACTACTCCTTGTCCTATCACTATAGGCCTTTGCTAAAGGCCCTCACTGTCTTTTTTGTAGGCCCCCTTCAGATACTGGAAGACTGCAATAACATCTCCCCAGACCTGCCTCTTCTCCAGGTTGAACAACTCTAACTCTCTCAGCCTGTCCCCTCAGGGTAGGTGCTCCAGCCCTTTGATCATCTTCACAGCTCTCTCTGGACCTTCTCCAGCAGATCCATGTCCTTCTTGTGTTGCGTGCTCCAGAGCTGGACACAGTCCTCTAGGTGGTTTCGCACAAGACCGGAGTAGGGGCCAGAATCCCCTCCCTCGACCTGCTGGCCATACATCTTTTGATGCAGCCCAGGATACGGTTGGCTTTCTGGGCTGCATTTATGCATTACTGGCACTTACTTAGCTTTTCATCAACCAGCACCCCCAAGTCCTTCTCTGCAGGGCTGCTTTCAATCCATACTCCACCCAGCCTGTATTTGTGCTGAGGATTGCGCTGCGCCAGATGCAGGACTTTGCACTTGACCTTGGTGAACTTCACAAGGTTGGCCTGGGCCCACCTCTCCAGCAAGTCCAGGTCCCTCTGGATGACGTCCCTTCACTTCAGCGTGTCAGCCACTCCACAGCTTGGTGTCATCAGCAGAGTTGCTGAGGGTGCCCTCAATGCCACTGTCCCTGTCACCAACAAAGATGTAAAACAGCACAGGTCCCAGTAACAATCCCTTTTGTCTCCCCTTGTCTGACCTGGGGAGTCTGTGTGTATGGAGCTCACCTCCCCATAAGTGGTCTGGTGTGTTCTCGTTTGTAGGTCTCTGCAAAACGATGCATCTGCTTTAGTTCTCCTATTTGTACAAAATACACTCAGACAGACACTCGCAGAGGAAAGAAGTTTTTTCTGGCTAAAATATGTGTGGCATGTCAAGATTTCACCTTTGCACTTAGAGCCGTACGAGTTTAAATGAATTTATTTGGGTTTTTAAAATGTGTATCATCAAAATTGAGAGACGCCACTTAGTTTTATTTTACTTCTAGGTTTCAGTGGATAAAGTTTTAAAGACATTGAAAGGGAACACAAATAAAGCTACAAACATACTCCTTACTGCTATACCTCAGATAGGTTCCTTGGAATGGACCGACACCCTGCACACTCTGAAAGTAAGTAAGTAACACATGAGGCTGATGAGTATTGAGAACAGTGTGTGCTTATATTAAGCAGCGCTCGTATGAAATCCTTGTAACGATCCCCGAGGAACACCACTCGTTACTGGTCACCACTTGGACATCAAGCTATTGATTGCAACTCTTTGAGAGATGCTATCTATCCAATTCCTTATCCACCAAGTGGTCCATCCATATGTCACAGTTTAGAGTCAGGGCAGCTCACCACCTATAACAGACACTCTCTGTTAACCCCCCTCCCTCCCCAAAGGGGAAGAGAAAAGGAATAAGGGAGAGAGACTTATTGATTAGAAAAGGAAAGTAGAAAAGCTTTAATGAAAATGGACAAAATAATAATAATAATATGGAATATATACAAATATATACAAAACCAGTATCAAACCCAAACCCCTCTGATGGTAAGTACGTCACCATCATCACTGATGCTGTGGAACACACATGAGGAAAGTCCCAGACAGGGCCCAGCAGCAGACAGGAACTGTGTTCAGGAGCTGGATTTGGATACTGGATTCAGGAACACTCTGATCAGGACCAAAGGCAGAATGGACAGAGTCCTCCTTGGATTCCAGCTGTTTAAGGAACAAGGAAAAATCCAAGCAAGGACCCTGAGCTGAGAGCCCCCAAGCAGAGAGCAACCAGGCAAGGGCCCCCAGCAGCCGAATATGGCGTCTATGGGATGGAACACCCCGTGGGTCAGTTTAAGGGCACCCATCTGTCCACTCCTCCCTGCAGGTACGGCTTTTACTTTCTGCATCCCCAGCAACTTGGTACACAAGATCTAGCAGTGGCCTTGGTCTGCACACCAGTCCCTGGTGCTAACTTTAAACGTTGAGTGTTATCACTGCTAGAAGCAGTCACTGCCAGTGCAAACAAACTGCTAACTTCAGAAAGTGCAGTTAAAGGAACTGAGCTGAAAAGTAAAAATCACTGAACAGAATTGTTCTGTTCTAACTCAAGCTAGGACACCATCAAATCCATGTCTCTCCACTTTAGAGACCAAGATTTTATGCAGGACAATGTTGAAGTCTTTGTACGAGTCCAGGTAGATCACATCAGTTGCTCCTCCCTTGTCCAGTGATGCTGTTACTCCATCATAAAAGGCCACCAGATTTGTCAGGCATAATTTGCCCTTGGTGAGCCGTAATGGTTGTCATCAATCACCTCCTCATTTCCCCTGTGCCATAGCAGATCCTTCAGGAGGATCTGCTCCATGACCTTGCCAAGCACTGAGGTGAGGCACACTGGCCTGTAGTTGCCCATATCTCCCTTTTTTTCCCTTTTGAAAATAGGAGTGATGTTTCCCCTTTTCCAGTCAGTGAGAACATCACCAGACTTCCATGACTTCTCAAATATGATGGAAAGCAGCTTAGTAATTTGGTCTGTCTGTTCCCTGGGGACCTGCAGATGTATTTTATCAGTTCCCATGGACTTGCGCACCTTCATGTTCTTTAGATGTTTTCAGACCTGATCTTCACTTACAGCAGGCAAATTTTCCTTCTCCCAGTCCCTGCCTTCGGCTTCAGCAACTTGGACATTGTGGCTGGAGCCCCTGCAGGTGAAAACTGAGTTGAAGAAGTCATTAAGTACCTCAGCTTTCTCCATATCACTCACAGCCAGATCTCTTCCTTCCTTCCAGAGAGAATCCACATCTTCTCTAACCTTTCTTTTATCATTGACATACCTGCAGAAGCTTTTCTTGTTGCCCTTGGAGTCCTGGTCAGATTTAATTCTATCAGGTCTTTAGGTTTTCTAACCTGATCCCTGGATGCTTGGAAAACTTCTTTGTAGTCCTCTCAGTCTACCTGTCTTTGCTTTCACTCTCTGTAGATTCTCTTTTTGCCTTTAAGTGTGTCCAGGAGCTACTTGTTCATCCATGCAGACCTCCTGGTATTTTTGCTTGCCTTCCTCTTTTTTTGGGACACATCACTCCTGTGCTTACAGTAAGTGGTCCTTGAACACTGACCAGCTTTCTTGGGCAGCTCTCCCCTTCAGGGCTTCATCCCTTGGTACTCCATGAAGCAGATCCCTGAAGAGGTCAGATCTTCTCTCCTGAAGTACAGGGTGGTGAGCTTTCTGCGCACCATCCTTGATGCCCTGAGGATCTTGAATTCCACTATTTCATGGTCACTGCAGCCGAGGCTGCCCTTGAAGATAGTAGATAGCAAGCCTTGCAATGACACTGTTCAGCTCCTTCCACACCCTTAGGTGCATCTCATTTGGTCCCACGGACCTGTGTGGTTTTGCCGTAATGCTTCGCTTCCATGAACTGTGCTAGTATGCTCAGAGGGCTGGGTGGCCTGACAACAAATCTTTCTGGTGAAAACTCAGCCTAATCCTCTGGATGGAATACCTAGGATGGAGTATTTAGTGTGGAATGGGTTACAGCTTGGCCAAGTAACTGGTAAACATGCTCCTCTACTGGGAGCTGAATGACGAATAGGGTTAAAGAGTCAGTGTACAAGAGGTATTTTTTTCTTTTGGAAATTACTCAAACGAGAGATTTTGCAGGAATGTGACTGAGGTAAGGCCTCTTGAAGTCACTCAACATGGTGGTAGCAGCATGACCTGTCTGTGCACTGTTGGATTTACCATTTCACCTAGCAAGTTTCTGTCAAAGACATTATGAGCTCAACTTGAGAAGCAATTTTTTTGAGCTCTGAAGGAAGGCATCTTGTTTAATCTAGAAAAGATAAATATAATATGCATAATGTAATCCTTATCTGTTGAGATGTCTCCTATTTTAGAGCACTAAAGTTTGAAAGAATAGCAGAGGCAAAATCCTGAAGTCTTGGCACGTGTTGTTCCTAAATATTTGTGCTGGAAGCAAATGAGTCCCTGAAGCACACATGTCTACATATTTTAACGAAAGGACAGATCAATGAAAGAGGCATATGCGTCACACCTAAATAATTGTCTGTCCTTTAAATTAGCTGAAGGTCATCTCAAACCGAACAGTGAAAATTCCTGTGGCTTTCTGATTTCTTTTGTGTTATCAAGTTGAGATTTTAAAGAGCTTTATTTTATTTTTAGCAGAAGGTGTGCTAAGGATAGGATTGATGGTTTACTATTCCAGTCAGCAAAACAGAAAAAGGACTTCGTTTCTTCTTGCAAATGCTTCATACATTCCTGAAATGTTCCCCTTCTAACCACAGTGTTTTGTTTGGCTATTGAGAACTATGAAAAGAATGCTTATAAAGCCACTGTTTATCAATCAGGAAGTCAATGGATCCAATTAAATTTATTTTAAAGGTACCCTAAATTCTAAGGACTATCAAATAAATATCGCCACTAGTTTACAAGGTGAAAATACTGATCAAATACTGCCAGAAAAGGTAATGGTAATTTTGGTAACTAAAGGGGAACAATTTTAATGGATCAAATGTGGGTTTTATTGAAAAAAAGCCCCCCTCACAAAAAAAAAAACAAAAAAAACCACAAAACCAAATCCACTTTCATTTGGAAAAGAAGAGATGGAGATATTTTTGTCATAACTTTGCTGTAAGATACAGCTGAGTTCTACTCAGATGTGAGTACATTTTTGTTCTTGTATCACAGAAGATCAATGCAACCGGGTTTGTTTATCCTCATCAAATAAGGACATAGGATGGTTTCCACCTTTTGAATGTGAGAAATAAGAAGTCCCAAAGCTCACAAGGATGTCTGAAGCAAAATGCAGAACTGAGCCCTACTCTTGTAATTTTACATAAGTGATTTAAATGATCCTTCCCAGAACAAACCAGAGAAGACAACCTCCAGGAAGAAGGCTGACTTTAAAATGTTGTGAACACTCCAGGTCTAGGACAAAATGAGACTTACCTACATATTATACCACCATCCTCTACAAAAACTTGTCTGATTATAATTTTTTTCTCACAGACCTGAAGAACAAATCACTGGTAAATTCAGCCAAGAGCTCCTGAATTATCTACTCGCTCTGCCCTAACTCTCTTCTTGGCCTTTATCAAATAGTTTTACAGCCCTGTTCAAAACTCAGGTAAATCATCAAGCTTAAATCACATTTAATCATTGCATCATACACTTAGGTACAAAGCTTGTTCCCTTAGCTAATCTAACATCTCTAGGCGACACAGCCATCTCCACTAAGGTATCTCACAGATTGAATGTACATGGATCTAACGTGAGAGCATCCACAATCCAGTACCACGGACCAAGGGTGGTTAACAGCCACCCCTCATTATGTGACTCGTGAAATCAATAACAAACTCCTTTTGATAAGAGTGGGTTAGAACGGCACTTCTTAAATCATCAGGATGTGAATTTACTCACTGACATAAACTGCACTGCCTTCATTCTGGTATTGAGCAGTTTACTGTCATCATAAGCATGCATTTATCGCAAAATGGACTTGTAGACAGCTTGATTAATAGCTGTAATCAGTGCTGCAGTTTAACATGTTTCTATGTATAGAAGAAAGAATACATCTTGACTCATCCATCTTCTGGTTCAATTTTATATGAAGTATCCTAAAAACACTTTGCTGTTCATGAGTCAAGCTTATTTTGTAAAGTAATTTCCAAAACAGTAACTACTGGGTGCCATAATAGACCCTTTTCTAAACAGTAAGTTTAAATATGAAGGACTTCAGCCTCTGAGTAAAATGTTAAAGAATTACTGTCTATGTCATTTATATATATACACTGCACTTAACACAGAATTATTTAATCCTATTGTCCCCTTTATGATAGCAAAGTGTAATTACACATTTGCATAATCTTAATAATGGAGAAGAAATATGCTTATGCAAGGATATATAAAATTTCAGAAGACCTGAGATGTTCATGACATTTTATGGGAGACATACAAAGAGTTGTTGATTGCATCTTGAAATGACATAAAAAAAAAAAAAATAATAATTTTAGATTTTCTATTTGGTCCTAAACCAGAAGAGATTTTCATGAATCAAAACTGAGGGAGGGTGTTGTGACACCCCCCAAAACAAAGCTGCTGAATACTACATTATAGATGTGTTATTTCATGATACACATTTATTTCCTTTTGCTCATCGGAACTACAGAAAATTTAAATCCTGATTAGATTCTAAAGCAATGTGGTGCACACACAACTGCTGCCATGACACTACATTAAAAATATCAATGCACTAAGCACTTTTTTACTAAACTTGGAATTATTGCTGTGGTGAAAAATAATGGTTTGTTCTTTTAAAACTTTAACTAGTGATTGTGTATCTTTAAAAGTATTGCACAGAGGAAATAAAAAAAAACCCCATATTTCAAATTAAATGTCTACTGCCAAAGATTATTAATTAATCTTGATAAAATTCTTTCATAGCTTTGCTACAATGCTTGGTTTTTCTTAAATGAGACTCTCTATTCTGTGTCACCTCACAATTTTCTTGAAATACTGGATATCTGTGTTATATGTTAATCCTAATTCTTAAAAAATGGTATTACCTTCTAAAGCATTTTCATAGCAAATCTGGTTATTGAAAACTCCTCTTACTAAGTGGTTCCTATTTCTCTCCTTTCCAGTACTATTCAACTAGAATGTCATCAAGAATTACGAGAATAATACATTTAAGTCAAGTACATGTCATCTTTCTGAAGGTAGTCAGCACATTGCAAGTCAGTCTAAGACTGAGAACCAGCAAGCTCTTGACCATGCAGCAGTTGCTAAGTGGTCAACACAGAGCATGCAGTAAATGGATTTTCTCTCAAAACATTGTCCTCTCTCTCATAAGTCATTAGACTATCGTCTCCTCACAATAAGAACAGCTGTGTCTTCCTCCTTATGTGCACAGATACATCCATTGTGGACACACTTCAGTTTCCAGCCGCCACTCTCTTTGTCATTCTCCCTAATTCTTAGCATCTTAATATTTCCACAGTTTCTCCTTGGGAAAGGTCCATTCTTTTATCTGTCCCCATACAGAAAATCCCTTTTAGTATTTTATTCCATTTAACATCTGGAGAAAGGTGGCGAAAAAAATGTTGGCCACTTAAGTGATAATATCTTTGGCAAGCACCCTGACTTCCCTATCGAGAATCAAATTTCAGTGTATTTTAGATAACAGAAGTACACCTACCCATCTTCAGAGGGTCAGCAAGAGAAAATCTGACTTCATCACTGACAGATATATAGTAATCTCCTGTTTGAGATTAGGAGAGCATGTGGCTGAGGAACAAGTGCAGTCCCAAGACATGCCTTGCTGCCCCACACTCTTACCAACCACAGCCAGCTAAGCAGTGCTTGTGCCAGTAAAATCTAGACTGTGATACTTCTCTTCATTGACTCAGATGTCAATTATTTCATCTTTGGAGTAGCTTATAATTGACATAGTGAGTCTCAGAGCCCCCACGCTCCTCAGGAGAGTAGATAACCTCACAAAGTGAAGCAACATACTCGTATATGAATATACTTAAAGACTTCAGATCAGCCATGGTACTTGCCTCCGCTCTTCCCACTTCCAGCCTTACATGAGAACTCCGTGGAGCCCGTAGCTCAAGTCCTGGGAGGTCATGGGACAGACATTTCTTTGATGGAAGTAGAAACGGAAGGGGCTTTGTATAGCTGATCTGCACTGCTCTTCCTCTCAGCAGTGATGTATTCCCTGCTATTTCACAGATTACAGTACAGCACATAATTAAATACATACTGCCATTTATTACCATAGTCTCCCAGACTGTCCTTGACAGTAAATGGACACTTCGGTGTCCATGAGATGGATAGATGTTACCTGTTTATATCAAAGCTCTCTTTTTGGCAGATGTTAGCCAGGCTCATCTCTGCCCATCTGGTCGATCTAATGGCAAACTCTTGATTGTCTGTTAGAAATCATTTAATATGTTTTTGTTGGCTTCTTCTCTCCTCGCAACAAGATGTCACACTTATACCATCCTCAGCTGTTCATAAGTCACAACTCAAATCAAAACAACTCAAAGCTGGTTGACATCAAAATCTTAACCTCTGCCTTCAGGCACTGCCTGTTTTTCAGCTAGTCATCATTGCTCGTTGGAAGCAGTTGCTTTGTGTCAAATTGTTTCTCATTAAAGCACTGCCATTAGATATTGAAGTTTTGACTCCTGTCCTGAAGTCTTTCTCCTCTCCAAGGTACTGGTGAGTCCCTGAAGAATCCTGTGTTAACAGCCACCATGAGGTCCATGAAAACAAGTTCATCTTTGCTCTTGAAATAAAACACAGTCATAAGGCTCTGTCTCCAAAAAGAATAGGCCGATGATATTTGCTAGAATGGATGGACCCCAGGTTTTCATTTATGCCTCCAGGAAACAAGTGTAAGGACCCTCCAAATCACATGTCAGCTTGGTACACACTCTTAAGAGCTTATTCAAGATCCCTTAACTAGCCCTGGCCAGAGAAAAATGCTAATGCTAGCCAGATATAGGATGTGTTCAGAAAACAGGAAAAAAAGGGGTCTTGAAGTCCGTATCAAAATTTTGTGGAATATATGTCTGTGCCTGTTGAAGTCTAATATATATACACTATTTTTCTTTAGTGAGGATAGACTTCAAGCCATTATAGCTTAATATTGATAGTTCTAGGGTTGTACAAATTAGTCTGTTTACAGCTTTACTACAGACAGTAAGGCAGCTGTTTGCCCTGTTAAGACATAAAAGGGCGGGTTCCCCAATACCTTTCTGGGAGGACATGCCCAGGAGTATTTTAGGAAGTTGTGAAAGAAGGCATGCAGTCCATGCTTGGGTAAGAGACTCATGGTTCTCACTAGGCCATGGGGTACAATCAAGAACATGTGAGACCTGAATAAATCTGGAACTCATGTAAAAAATGGAAAAAAATGATAGGTTGCAACAAGTCGTCTCCTATTCATCTCTTTTTTTTTTTTTTTCATTATTTTATATTTTGGAGCATACAGACTTGTAATCCTATTACATATGTTTCAAACAAACTGCCAGCCAAAACAATCAAGATGTGTGACTGACCCGTGGGGGAAACAGAGAAGATGAGACTGAAACTTTGTGCAGGACCAAGGCATCTATTAAGATCAGTGCAGCCTGTTCAAGTGGTCTGCTTTCCCTAAAAGCAGAAGGTAGGTCTGAACAAGCTGCTCCCACAGGCTTTTCCATTTCAGATCCATTCTCTGTTGTTACTCATCACTGTGAATAAAATGGAAAATAACTCCAGCATTGCTATTAAGAGTGTGCTTGCAGGCAGGGCAGTGCTGACAAAAGGGAGCAGCAGGTTTGGTGCTGAAATTGTGTCAATTTAGCAGGCATGGAATGATTCAAAGAAATCTATAACGTGCTTGCTATCATAATGTTGTTAGACCTTGTACCAATGACCAGGACATTGCCATGTTCCCAAGGCTAAGTAGACCAGATTTTATCACAAGGTTATTTCATAGTATGATAAAAGATTTGCCTTGAAAGATTTATTGTTTCAAAGATGGATCAGCGTCCAGTTAGTTCTGCAATGTGTGTGGAGCATAAGAGATCAAGACTGTGCTTGACAGTAGAGGCTGATGGATGTGATTCAGACCAAAGTGTACTTACGAACCATTCATGCTGCCTCACATTTCTGTACAAAGATAGATTTAATTCCAACTTTCCGCTTACATATATGTATGCAATTACTCCACTTGAATAGACACACAATTTATTTCCACCTTTTTGCGTGCCCGGTTGTAGACTTCCACTTTCAAAGCAAATTTCTAAGTATATGGCTGACACCATTCTGAGAAAAGGAGCCCAATTACTAAAAACCCTAAAGATCTTTGATACTACAGGTGTAGGATTTGTAATTGGAGAGTCATAGAAAGTCCATAAAGTTATTTTAATTGTACTTCAGATTAACTATGGACCTGTGTAAGACAAATAAAGTTGTGCAAGCTGTATATATAGCTGTCTGTGTTGTTTACTTGTGCTAATAGGACTAATCCTAAATGCACTTGAAAAGCCTTGTCTTCTGGTCCCAGTCTACACTTGTTAATGCTTTCACAACTACTTGTCTAGTTAAGAGTAGACTGGGAGTTTTCAGACAACTGGAGATGGCCAGGTCACAGAAACTCCCTGCTGAAGTTCATGTATCACCTCTAAGAGAAGGCGCTCCTTCAGGTCTGAGTCAGGCTTCTGCTTCTGCACCAAAAACTCTGCAGTATTGGAGATGTTGTTTCAGTGCAGAAAGGGGAGGGGGAAAATTAAATTGCAAGATTTTGGTGCAGGACGGGAAACTCTTTTCTCAAAAGGCTTAGACAGAGTGTGCCTGCCTTGTAACTTAGCTTTTATCAGTATTGAAGTCATCTAGGCTTCCCTGACCAGAAAGATTTAAAAGAAACAACATATCTAAATAACAGATAACAAATGCTGTTGTAACAACATAACAAAGAAAAATCTGTTTTTCAGCACCTTGGATTAATTGCACTTTCATCAAAATCAATTCATGTGATGAATTTTGTTACTGTTTTAGATTCAGGGGAATCCTAACATGTAATTCTTCAAACACTTTTACTCTCACGTACAACTAACAACAAGTATGACACCCTCCGCCCTAAGCCGCTCTATTTCTCACTCACACCATAAATTCACATCTTTAATATATATTCCTCATTGCTCCACACCCACATGAGTTGTCTTTCATGCAAGACACTTGCACACCTCTGAATGAAACAAGACTTACGGCTTCACATCCAATACCCAGCTAAGCAACCTCTGAAGTTATTCCCTTGAAAGATCCCCAGGGGACAGAGAGTGGAAAGTGCTGCTGCTCCTGCCTGAGCCCACTAGTCAGTGGGACCTTTATCTTTCTCTTGGAGCAGAATGAATTCCCTCTTCAGAAAAACTCACCATCAGTGCTACCACTTACATAGACTTTTCAAAGCCCACTTTCACTGGGAGAAAGACTGGAGTAGCAGCCTCCATCCACAAAGCAGCATCACATGCAGTGAGCAGGAGAAGACCCCACCCCTGTCCATATTACTTAATGTCCCAGTCAGAAGTCATGTCCTCCTGCCCATCATCCATGTCTAATTTATTCCTCTTTGCAGGATGGAAATCTTCACAGTATAAAAGCTCTCGAGAATCACCTTATACAATGGAACAGAATCAAACCCTTCCTACAAACTTCAATTTCATGGAATTTAGTAGATAAAGTGGGTGTTTTTTTAAAGTCCCCTACCAACTTATATGACTGTATCTGGTTATTGATTTGGTGCAACTGGTATCCAAAACAATCTAAAGGCTCTTTCTGATTGCATGGAATAGGAATTTTCCATTAGTTACTGAGCAACTATGTAAGGAAAGGAAGTATTATAGACAGCAGCAGCAGCAAGAACAGCAGGCTGTCTGGTTAATCATTTTTTTCATGGCCCTTTCAGGAATGAGCAGGAAGTAAACACACACCGTGTTAAGACTCATCATTTATTAGAGATTAGAGAGAAAATAATCTGATCTTCCAGATACCTCATAATACCAAACATGCCTAAAAGTTGTGCTATCGTACATCCCAGGGCCAAAAGAGCAGGCTGCAGTTTTACCATATAAGGGTCATTTGTTCAGGAAGAGACTTCAGATTTTGAGGAAAAAAGATGAAATGGTGCTTCACTCACCGCACGCTATTATTTTGAGTGGAATGTTTTCCCTCCCAGCAATTCTGCCCTGAAAGGTAATGATCTGACTCACATTGTCTGGCCAGACAGGCACACAATGCTATCAAAGAATGGGTGGAGAGGAGGGAATTAAAAACTGTGTTATAATGGATGTTTCCCAGTATAGGTATTGTACCTGATTCAAGAAAAAAACACCTAGTAACAAACTTACCTAACAGTTTGTCTGGATCAAGTGCAATTCCCAAACACCCTTCTTGGACGCAGAGGGACAGAAATGTAAATCTGGATTCCACTCAAATACACAAAATATCTCCTTTGTAGTGGCTAATCAAACATCCCATTATGGTTATACACCCACTAATACGGAGGGCTGGAGGGGATTGCTCCAAACAAGTGAAAGACTTGGCCTATGGTACATAAAATCTACAGCTGAATTTGATAACCAAGACCTTTCCTGTTCTGTAATGGAAAAAAAAATATTTACCTCCATTACAGATCTTGCACTTTGTGCTGAAAACAGCCCTTTAGTTCAGCTAGCTTATCACTGAAAAGCTAGTCATAAAACTGTACCTAGCACTACAACTGAATTTACCAAAAGGCACATGCATACATTCAAGAGTATAAACAAACACCAGATAAATTGTTGTACTTTACATTGTAGTTGTCTGAGTTGCTCTTTCTCTTTCAGCAATTTGCGGAATTCTTATCTGTTTGTCTGAAGCAGCTTCATTGTTAAGAATATCTTCTACAATGAATAGTAATAAACCTATTTGGTTATAAAACTACTGAGCAAACTTTTAAAAAAAGAAAAAAAACAACATACTTTTTTACATTAGGTTGAAATTGAAAAAAAAAAAAAAAGAAAAAAATGCTGGAGATAAACCACAGCACAAATTTTCAAGGAACAAAGAGGCATATACACAAATATCTATTGCACCACAACCACACATGCCTTAGAATTTCCCTAACCATTAGTTCAGCTCTATTCTGAATGCAGTTATGGCATCTAAGACATGAGAAATGTCTGCCAAGTATAACTCCATTGACAAACATAATTGTTTCTTCCACATGTGGTAACTATTTGCATGTACAAATACAGAAGTTAGTGTGATGGCAGCTGTGTGTGTCATTTATTTCTACTGCTCTGAGATGTGTATATCGCCCCGTCAAGGATGAGGAAGGTGGAAGTGCGCTTTTCTTTGTGTATGCTTCCTAACTGGTAGATAAAGTTGCATTAAGCTGGCTTAGATCCTATAAACAACGTGCAACTTTGTTTGTAAAAATTCTGGGAATTATCTGCCACGGCCACACATGTAACCACAATATCAAATATAGTCTAGCCCCCTTGCTATTACCTCCTTTTCCTTGAATTGTGGCTACAATAGACAAGCAAGTTAACAGGATTAAAGCTATTTCTTCACCAGTGGAAAATATTCTCTTGTCCACATAGAAAAAACACCATTTCTTTGGGGTATTTAAATAATCTCATATATGCAATAGTGCAACAAGAGCCTCAGGTTTCAGAGGAAAATGAAAACAAAACACTCTTTCAAAATACAAGCCTTGATTTTTAAAAAAATGTTTGGGAAGAAAACACCCAACTTTAAAATACCCTTACCTAGCTACAAAACCACTCTGTTCAGGAATGCAAGATCTGTGTGCTGTTTTCTGCTCACACATCTCCTTATCCCAGCCTTTTAGATCTATCACTTAACTAATCAGAGCTGCCCTGACAAAGTAGCAGTGGACAAAAGTCCATCATGAAAGATGTAATTTGCGATGGAGTTCATTAGGCCAAGTTAGCTGCAAATGAACAAGAAAGATGAAGCATATTGGAGGCAGTGCAGTTTGCAACCTAGTATGCTGTTGCTGGGGACTGAAAGAAGGATCTCGAGGAAGAGCAGCTTGGTTTGTTAAGTATTTGGGCATGTTTTCTGCATCTGTTTTTCATCAAAACCTTGCAACTGCAGCTGTAAGAAAGAGATGAGTCAGACATCTACTCCCTTGCCGCTATGTGACCAGGATAGCCTAGTTATAGAAAGAAGAACCAGGTTCTGGAAAGCTGACTCACTTCACCTGAGAGGGTGAGTGCAGGCTGTTCTTCAAAACAGCCTCAGGCCGCAGACAAAAGGGCAAAAATAAACCTTGTAAGTCACTCAGTGTGTCTTTTAGGTGAAGGGCTATTAAAAGACAGAGAGGATGAGTGCTTTATAGTGGATGATAGACAGCAATGGTGAGACATAGGAAGGGATCTTTAAAGCATGTTTTCTCTCTTTTTCAGAAGATGTGGAAGAAAGAATATTGAGAAAAGGCTTGACATCTGTTGAAGACCGAGTCCAGGAAAAAGTTAAAGGCTCAGCTAGCTAAATAATGCATGGTTTAGTTATTTTTTATTTATGGTAATTGTGCTTCTTCCGTTACTTTGCACTTCATTGTTGTACTTTATAGTGGAATAAACCTATGTAATCTGAAACTTTTCAAAATTATTTTCTGATCTCACATATTTAAGAAGTCTTCCAACAGTTTCCTATGACTTGCTAGACTTCTGGATTGGTAGTTTAGTTTGGCATACAGGAACTATTTTTACATTAACTTTTCTATAAAAAGTCACGTGTTTAAGTCACTACCAATTGGATAGCAAAACTCTTTAAGTGCATGACTTATGTTTATTTTTGCCACAAATAAAAGATTTATTCTTCTGTCTGGAGATGTCACGGAGGCACCCACAAAACAAACAGCAGCCGCTATCCAAAATGGGAGTTTATTGCAACCGAAGTTGCCCAGTACTCGCTCTGACCAAATAGAGGTTTTGATGTCTGTTGGGAATTTACTACACAAAGAATTCCTAAACCTTAAGGAAAGATGAACTCAACTGGGCACACATTCATTCATAAAGGGGAAACCTCCCACACTAGAGTGTCCAAGATATCACTCACCCAAAAAGGGGGGCTCGGCTCACTCAATCCACAGAGACTCCCTCAATCCATGGACATATCCTTGGCCAGCATGTCCAAGGGGAGGGTCTGACTGCCAGGCCTGCTGCTCTGCAAACACCCAACTCCTCTGACTCTCAGGCGGGACCTCATTTATACCCCAGCTGAGGGTGCACTATGGTCATTCTCATCGGCTGAGGGACAAGCCCAGACAAAACACAGATGAGCTCAGGAAAGCCCAAACCCTGAGCCTGTTTGCTAAGGGGTCCAGACCCTGAGGCACCAGTTAAGCACCATGAGGTGCAGCGGAATGCCCAAGGCATCAAAGTGCTCTGGCCAAGAGGCCAAACTGCTCAGTACCCTCTGTGTGCTCTGTCTGCTTTGTCTGTGGCAGAGGCTGTACCTGCCACAAGCCACCCCTTGACCACAGACACCATTCGACTGGTTTCCTTAGAGTAGTGATGCAGTCACCTCTTGCCTCCAAAGTTAAAAGAAGGTGCAGTCTCACTGAGTTTTAGTGCTTGTTGTGGATCATGATTCCAACATCCAATATGTGAACATGTTTTCCAGGGAGACACCCTTCACCACTAAAATGAATTCCACTATCTCTTGTTCAGTGTGGCTGAATATAACACAATTACAACAATCATAACCACAACCAGCATTAACAAATACACCAAAACTTTCCCCAAGCAATTGGTCCCTAGCCAAGCAAAAATTGCTTTGAGTCCTTTGCCACTTTCTTCACATTATCACTCTGATTCTGAAGAGCCCTTGATACATCCAGGATGTGCATGCTGCAATGCTGACAGTGTTGTTTAATTCCCACCCTGTGACGTAAGTTCACCACTAATTCACCACTCAGGTGAGTCCACATTGTCCTCCTGGTTGTCACCAGTGAAAGCATCAAGGAGATCCACTTGTCCATTTTTCTGTAAGAAAATGCAGGGCTGGTCTTGGTTTAGAAACAGGGCTCAAATGTTAGAAGACGGGAACTATCCACTGAGCACTATTACAGTGGGTGGATTTTCCCATTCACGTCCAGGGCTTTCTAGGCAGATAGGCCTCCGTTTTTTGCCAGGTCATAGGCACAATGCCAACAGAGGGTAGCTTCCATCCAGCCCATGGAGGACCACAAAGATGATCCAGGGGCTGGAGCACCTCTGCTATGAGGACAGGTTGAGGCAGCTGGGATTGTTCAGCCTGGAGAAAATAAGACTCCGAGGGGACCTTATAATTGCCTTTCAATACCTGAAGGGAACCTACAGAAAGGCTGGAGAGGGACTTTTCACAAGGATGTCCAGCAATAGGATGAGGGGAAATGGAATTAAACTGAAGGAGAATAAGTTTAGACTGGATTTTAGGAAGAAGTTCTTCAGCACGAGAGTGGCGAGACTCTGGAATAGATTGCCCAGAGAAGTTGTGGATGCCCCATCCCTGGAGGTGTTCAGGGCCAGGCTGGATGAGGCCTTGAGCAACCTGATGTAGTCGAGAGGCATCCCAGCCCATGGCCGGGGGGTTGGATTAGATGATCTCTGAGGCCCCTTCCAACCTAAGCCATTCTACGATTTTATGATTATAGGTTGGTCGACGTGTGTCTGTAAAGGGGACTGTTGGCTTTAACAACTGACAGCCTCCAGCTCTCTGGACTTTTCTATGGCCTGTTTCCTACTGAGTAGCTCCATTCTCTGCTGCCAGAAGGAGGGTGGATGGTTCCCCCACCAGTGTTGACCTTCCCCCTCTCCTGTCTGCTTTCTGCTACCACCTGGATCCTATAGGATAGGATCCTGCCCATCATCAGGTTTACCAGCTAGCCAGATTGGAGAATTGTAGAGCTAGTGAGTGCAGCTAGTTATCCGTCTCTTCTCCCAGTCGCTGATCACCCCTTTGACACCCGGTGTAGCCGCGGCTGGCAGGGGCGGGTGAGCAACACAGGTCACTTGAGATTGCGACAGAGCAGAAGAAGTTGCAGGGTCCTAACACGAGCCTTTTCCACCCTGCAGCTCCCGAAACTCCCCATGCAGCCACTGGGCAGGAACCACTGCCTGCCTGCTAATACATCGAATCCCAAAATAGTCCCCTTGAAAGGGCTTAAGGCCACCTCCATAGCTGTCTTCCACTTTTTCCGAGGCAGCCAAAGCTGAGTTTGAGACAAGAAACGTTATTTTGCTGTATCCATTACACCTTCATGTTTATGAACTTCCACAAGGGCTTGATTCCTAGCTCCTCGGATATCTGCTTATCTAGGACACTAATTTGGGCCCCTATATCAATTCAGAGACTAAAATTATTCACTCGGGACCCACAGGAATGTGTATATAAGGTTTCCTGTTAGCAGACCATTCATATGAATTCACCACGCCGAGCGACGCAGTTTCTGGCTTTTTTGTGACCTCTCCAGGTCCTCTTGCAGGAGTGCGACAGGGTTAACTGCACTGTCCTGCCGAGCAGTTTTCGCCCGGGCTTCTTCCAGGCCCCTCGTTTTCCCCCCCTCCAGCAATTCCAGCAGCACCCAGATATGCTCGGTGGGCATTCGGTGCAGCACTGCCCGCAGTATTCCCTGTGCTATCCCTTTTCGCCGCGGGTCATTCCTTGCTGGATCATAACTTCGACCCGGTTTGCCTCTGGAGAGTTCAGACTCCCACGACGGGGGGGCCTGTTGGGGTGAGGTTTGTGACTGACTCGTGGCACCCTCCTATTCCCACCGTCGGTGCCACCGCCCGGATCGGCCCAGCCCAGCTCATGCCCGTACGTCACTATATTGGAGAATATCTCTGCCCAAGTCATCACGTGCACAGGCGGATTCTGAGGGGTTTGCCTTAGGATTATGTTCTATAAACCCCCAAATCCTTTCTCTAAGAGCCTGGACATGTATCTTTAAAATATCCGGCAGCCCTTTAATGAGCGGCCGGAGGTGCTCGGGGTCCACTGGTGCAGCCATCGGTGTCCCGCACCGCCCTCTCTCATCCATCGCCAGGATGCAGGCGGCCTTTTGTACTCCTGATGCCAGCTCCTATAGTCCTATCACCCAGCTAACCACCGGCTCTCCCCTTTCCATAGGATGCGCACCCACAGCCCAATAAGCCTCTCACAATCTAATCGACTGGTCGCCTGCTGGCCTGTCGCTCAGAAACACTCCGGGACCCCAAAACCCGGCTGCTTCATCATCATTGGCAGTATCCAATTGCCTCCTGCCAGAGAGACTTAACAAATAATTCTGTTTCAGTTGGTATGGGCAGTGGTGCAGGGGCTCCTGCCATGCAGTTCTGTGTACGTGTCTGTTCTACTATCAGGTCACACCTCCTTCTCCATTTCCTCAGTTCCACCAGTACTATTTTCATCAGGGTGTCCCCAACAGCCCCCATCCAAATCCTTTGGGTCTGCACCCATGATTAACTTCTAGATTTGGACAGCCCCTGGGGAAATTTTTTGTCTGCACCAGCATCAGCTCCATTGACAAACGCGTCCATTCCTTTTCTCTTTTCAGTTCTCTCTCCAAGAACTGCACTTTATACTCTGACACTCCAGAGCACTCCTGTGCCTGCACCAAATACACACCCAGGATGATGCACATGGCTCCTTTATCTGCACCACTCCAAAACCTTATGGGGACTTGTCCCAGCTTCACCACAACCTCTGAGGGATCAGACCACTTCTCCTTTGCCCATTTTACATCTGGGGGAGCAGGCGCACAGTTGTGCCTCCGTAGCAATTCCTCTGTCAATAACTTGTGGACTAAGCCAATAATGTCACAGAGGCATCCACACAACAAACAGCAGCCGCTACCCAAAAATGGGGTTTATTGCAACCAGGGTTGCCCAGTGCTCCTTCTGACCAATTCCTCCATCTCTTAGGTAGGACCCCATTTACACCTTAGTCGAGGGTGCACTGTGGTCATTCTGACTGGTTGAGGGGGTGAGCCCAGACAAAACAGGAACGAGTCCGGACAAGTCCAGACCCTAAGCCTCTTCACTAAGGGGTCCAGACCCCATGAGACTCCAGTTAAGCACCATGAGGTGCAGCTGAATGGTCAAGGCCCCTGACTGATCTGACTAAAGTGCCAAACTGTTCCAGCACATCATGTGTGCTCTGTCTTTTTTGTAGGGAAGACAACACCTGCCACAGGAGATAAACATTGAGCAAAGTTTCTCAGAGCTAACTTTGGGGTGTTATGGAAAGTTCACATATCTTTTTTTTTTTTTTTTTTTTT
>VWZK01000520.1:35086-71598 GCA_013396935.1 Baryphthengus martii
TTTTTTGGTGCTTTCACATCAGCTCACCCCCTTGCTTGTTTGGCCTAGCCATCACAAGAATATAAAAACATTCTTTCTTTTGACCTCAAAAGCTCCATGTCATATAGACTGTCTTTTTGGACCTAGTTTGTGCAATACCTTAACTGCTACCTTTAGATACATGGCTAATGGTCCTGAATACCATGACAATCAAAATGTCACAGTTTATTAGTGTAGGTTAACTTAAGTGGAAACATTTTACTGTACTAAAAAGATGTAATAATAACAATTTACAACAATATGATAGAATAATGGCCTTCCAATTTATTTTATATACATGCATAATTTAGAAAACTTGCAAAAATTGGACAGTAACACATTAAAACACATTAAAAAACATTCAGAGCTGTGTACAGAAGCATAGTGAGAGTAATTATTTACTTTTAAAATGCAACTATTTTTCTTTCCAAATTGTTTTAATGAAATCATATAATAATTCAGATTGGAAGGGACCTCTGGAATTAATCTCACTGCTTGAGGCAGGTCCAGGCGGCTCAGAGATTTGTCAAGTCAAATTTCAATTTCTCCAAGGACAGAGATTCTACATCCTCCCTGGGCCCTATTCCAATGCCTAATCGCTCTCATAGTTTTTCCTAGTATCTAAGGGGGATTTCCTATGTTCCAGGTCTTATTCATTACATCTCATCCTGTTGCTGTTCACCACTGGGAAAAGTTCGGCCCCATTTTCTCTGCTCCCTCCCACCACGCAGTTGCAGAGAGCAGACAGATCTCCCTTTCCCTTTCTCTTCCTCAGCATGAACCAGTCCAGAGTTCTCCACCTCCACTGTGCTCCAACTTGACCATCACAGGGACCCTTCTCTGGACCTGTCCAGGTCCTGCTGTCCTATAGCATGTTGATTGCCTCTCTCAATTTGTGATCTTTGCCAGATGTCCAAAACTACTATTCATCCCATTATCCAAGTTGTCAACAGACACTTAAAACAATACCGTGACGCTGCCTTGTTGACTGTGTCCCAGACTTTTGTTGGGTTGTTTCAGGCCTGTGAATGAAGAAAGAGCCTACCTGCTGCTGGTACAGGGCACAAGCTTCCAGTCTTTCCCATTCTAAGGGTCTCCAAAATGCTTCTTGTCTATCCATGGCCGGTAACTCTCACTTCTCCTTGTACTGTGTGGCTTGGACGTCTGCCTTTGCAGGATATCTGAAAACTTTCTGTGGAATCCTGTCCCTCCTTCCTAGTGCTCCACAGTCTGCTTATCTCCTCTCACCACTCTTGAAATTCCTTCTTCAACCATGAAATCTATGGCTGACATTCAGAAGAGACATCATCAGTCAATGGATGTTAGAAAACAAGTATCATTTGGCAGTTTGGTGTCACCATGAACTGATAGTTTGTGAGGTTATGAAAAATTTAACACCTCCATATGGCCTCAGAAGCCCATGCATGACACTTGATCCTATGGGTGCTTTCTGAAAAGAGAGACATCTCCCTGAATTCACAGCAAGTGCCATGTTTCATAATACTCATTTAAAATAAAGATTAACATTCACACCCCAAATATTTCTACAATAGTTCTGCCCTGAAGTTCATGTGAAGACGTTTTGCTCCCTTCAAGATGCTTTAGGGTTTGCTGAGTGCAAATATTTTTGAGAAGCTTCTCATCTCAGACAAAAAGCAATAAATGATGCGTGAAACAGCTCACTGTAGGTGTAACCCCAATGAGTTTTTTAATGTCCTTCTGAAATGCAAACATCTTCTTGCTGCAGGGGCAGTTGTAAGTTAGTGTTTGGATATTAATAATCAGGCCATGTTTGCCTGACTCTAAAGAGCTCAAACAAAAGGGCTGTTACTACACGCCCTGGCAGAGTTACCAGCAGCATTACCTGCGGTGGCTCTGCAGATGCAGGCCCACTGTTCAGATGCTTGAGCGTGAGGGGTACTCCTAAACATCATTTGTGTGTGGAATGATCGCTGTCCAGCTTGTAACTTAGACAGAGAGGAAAGATTCAAACTAGTCAATAAAAGCTTATTCAAAGCAATAAAGCAAAAGTTCACAGTTTAAGCTCCTTCCTGCTGCTCACTATCTCCTCAGCCTGCAATCAGCTGACAAACAAAGAGAAAGTAGCTGTAATTCAGTTTATTGAACCAAGAAATGTTTTATCAAATAATATCCCAGATGATAGGTATTTTAATTCCAGTGTTTATGACGGGTATACTGGCTGACTGCAATAAATTTGAAGTATTTCTCTGAGGAAAGGTCTTAAGGGTGCTCTTCACTCAGGTGTCCTGAGTGAAGGTGTTCAGATGGCAGGTCAAGGTATAGTTGCTTCTACAGCCATTGGATCAGGGACTATCACCTTCTCTACTTGGAAGAGTTGTATCACACTGCAGGTAATTTTTTCCTCGTTTCTGTTATTTTTTATTTTTGTTTTTTAGGCAATAATATTAGGAGGAAAGTGTGATAAATCCTATGGTTTCTCTGGGATTTTAATGGGAGTTACAAAGTCCAAGAGTTAAAACTAACAGGCTTAAGGAGTTGTTTTGAAAATGCCGTATCAGCAACCTGTTAGACTTTATTTTTCCCTCCCCACCCATAGTCACCTGTGTTTTCAAACAGGCTGACAGTGGTAACAGGCTAGTTCAAGTTTCAAACAGGTATGTCATTAAGAGCAACAAGAAAATCCTTCCTTGATCAGTTTACTGCAATTCCCAGGATTAAGTCTATTCACTGCCTTAACAGGTACAATGACTCATCTGTTGTATTAAGAGCCAACAGCTTACTACAATATTGAATTTCTCCAAGCCCTGCCACAGGGAGAATTTGGGACAAATTAAGTTAGTCTCCTTCAGAAACTTAGCTTAAAAAACCTTTTTAATACTTTTAGTCCTGCCCTTGCTCTGAAAGGCAACATTGTCACATTCTCATGCTTGCAGAGGCAATGTAAAGTCAAGGAGATGAGAAGTAGGGATAAAAATCTCTCCTGATGACATCAACCTTGCATATTAAGCTTCAGGTTGCCCTGGGTAGGCTTCTTATTGAAATGATCTTCTACTCAAAAAAACCCCAACCTGTACGTACATTTCCAAAGGACCATTTCTATGTTCTTTTTCCCAATATTAGGTCCCCTGTAAAAAGTTTGCCCAGTGACAATCAAACTGAGCTTCCAATATTAAGACAAAACTGCCATCTATTTCCATTAAATTAGTGATTTCCAGCACCTGATACCAGAGCGTGAGAGGATGGAAGAAATTTAGTTAAGTAGCTATCTACTTTCTTCAGAGATATATATCCTCACCTAAAATGTAAATAAATAAATTTTATGTGCTCAGCCAAGCACTTCAGTGTTATATGAACAATACGAAACAGAAGACATTTCTTTGTCATTATGTCAGTTTAAAAAATACTGAGAAAACATCTTGAAGACAACAGGAAAATTACATTAGGAAATGTATCAAGTATTTCAGAGAATTTCCAGTATTATTGAGGTAAATCTTACTGTAAAGAATTCCTTCTTTTACCCAAGAAGCTGAACTGTGACTACAGCTGTAATTTTTGATAGTCTGAACTATGCTGCAGATTTCTTTGATGTTGTCTTCTGCTGTCTTTCTCTGTATATCCTCCTTGATGGGAAAAGACCAAGGAGGAGACAGGTACTGTCAGGCATTTCTCAGGCACCTGCTAGTGACTTAGCTGGAGCCCTCTTTTCATCTTTTATTCAGTAAGAGTGAAAAATTGAGTTAAAATTCTGTTGCGTGAAAGATTCTTCTTATTCCACGCTTGCATAAACCCAGAGTCCTGAACATGGGAGACATGGACTCAGTAACTTCAGAAAAGTTACTCCAGACTGGATTGAATTTAAGATTAAAGATAACTTCAAGTCAGATGATGAGTTACCGAAGGCTTCAGTATCTGATTCTTGGAGTGAAATCCAAAAGGCCAGAAATAGCCAGGAAAAGTCCCTCCCTGCATATCGCACCAGAAGAGTGTATATCCAAGAAAATCACAGCAATAAAACCAGCTGCTGTGCAGAAAGCCTCTTGTAGCTTGTCAAGTACTGCGCAGAAATGTGTGCCTGAAACCTCACTCCTTCTTCAAAAGTGCCCATAAGGTTCTCAGCTGCAACCAGGCACTCACATCCTCGTGGACATAGAGTACAGACTCCTCCTCTGCAGATGAGCACGGGTCTTCAAAATCCTGACCCAAGCAGAAGTGATCCCTGCAGCAAGCCGTATAATGAGGTGCTATAGGGGCAGTCCAACTTGTCTCATGCCAGACAGACCATCTGTGGTGAAGGATTCATCTGAGGCTTTTACTGAGGTATTGAGTCCTCCTCTCCCTATCATCAGGATGCTGAATCAGCTACCTGCAGAAATTAACTGACATCTCAAAGCTATATATTAATCAGCACCAATTGACACGAGATTTTTGTCCCTGATCTCCTGCCTAGACCACTCAAAAACATTTTTTTTGTTGTTGTAGAAATTAGGTTAAAGTTTAACTAGCTCGTACCAATGGTGCAGCAGTACGACTCTGAGTATCTTGCACTTGGAGCAACACTGCTGTTCTTTCCATCCCTAACTAAGATTCAATATTTAATGAGGGGAATCCTGTGTTCCATAAACAGAGGTAAACATTCATGTTCAGGAGCAACAGGATTTTCCCCACGCCTTCTCCAGGCCACAGAAAGAGGCATGTGATTTTTGTGCCGGCAGAATGGTTGGACTGGATGGCAACTACTTATGATCCTATATTAAGAAAATTACAGGATATGAACCATTTTCTTTGGGATTTGTTTTTTCAGTAGATTTCTAGTTTGTTTCCACTGAGTCCTGAAAAGCACCAAATGTACATTTACCTTTTTCTGGCCAGTCTTAAATTTTTTAGACCCGATAAAGCTATGAAATCCCCAGATAGGTTTTTGTTTGGGTTGTTTTGTTTTCCTAACACTCAGATCCTTTCAAGATCAGCTTTAATGCACCCACATATTGTATTTATTACCATCTACTTTCATGTGCTATCCACACTTAATAAGATGGAGTAGGATTTTGCCAATAGTAGCAAATTTTACATACTTTTCCCAGCTTCTTTGCCAAATGGCCATAAAAGCCTGTCTGGTAGATGGCCAATGAATGCTGGTGGTCTATAACCACAATTTAATTTCGCAAACAATATGGAAAGAAATCTGCTCTGGAATATCTTTGATCTGCTAGAAAACAAAGCATTTATTCACTGGGATGAAATAATAGGCATTCTTCAAAATCATGAATACAAGTTTTCTGAAGAGAAAACGAAAATCACTGGTACTCTGTCCGGTGAGACCACTCACGCTCATCCCAAAATCTGATAATATTTTTTAAGTTTACTGATCATTGGTACCAAAATTTTTGTCTCTACAATGGAATGAATATGTTGTGTGCAGGAGAAGGTCTCCTATAGCTGATGCAGTTATCAGTGTATGTATCCCCAGCTTGCTGCTGCTGCAAGCAATATAACCCATCAGCGCTCCTGCCTGTACAGCCAAGTGATCAGGTGTAGCACCCTGTGGATAATGATGGAGTGGTCTGTGGCTCTGTCCCACGTGTCCTGCCTATTCAACAGGTGACCTTCCTGGCTATTCTCTGGTAACAGTAAGGTAACCAGGAAGTTCCCAACAGCACGATTGGTACGGTTTGCTTTCACTGTATCGAAAGCTCCTTTCAAAAACAGCCTGTATATTTTGTTTGTCTTTGCTGCCTTCTATGTGGAAAAGAAAGTCTCTCTAATGCCACTGCCAAATGTCAAAAGCAAACTTGGGCTTCTGTCACACAACTTTTACTGATCACTGCATCTCTCAGGTGGGATTTAGAGACCTGGCCAAGAATTTGCACATGCACTTCCCAGTTTCTTCCAGATCTAACAGCCTTGCAGAGATTGCTTCCAGAGGCTTTCAAAGAGGAATAAGATCTTTACTGGGAGCTTCCAAACAAATTTATCTCCACCTTTCAATTTCTGGTTGGTTTCCTACTAATGCAGAACATCTCCATAAACTACAGTGGGTGTAAGCACAGCTTTCATTAGAACTCACCTTAAGATTCATTAGGGAAAGAAAGTTCTCAAACAGGCCTCGTCTGGCACACAGAAGAAAGTGGAGTACAGAGGCACATTTCCAGAGATTTCAACATCCCTGCTTTCCTTCTGATACTCATGCCCTGGAGCAGTAACCGTCCTGAGGAGCTGCAGGAATGCACCTCTGCCAAGAGCCCGTTCAAACTTATCTGCAGATGACTGAGCAGAGCCTCCCAAACCTTGTGACAGCAGAGAGACCAGATATGTGTGAAACATTGAGAGATCTGGTTGAGCTAGAAGGCTATATACAGACTGGAAGAGGAGGAGGTTGTTGTACAACAGCCATCAAGGCGTTAACAGCACAGCCCAGAAGTGCTTTGGGATAATACTATGCACCAAACCTCCTTTCCCTTTCCTTCCTGTTCATTCAGCAGGAGTCACTCCCCCCTGCACACTATTAGGAATCAGCTGAAATAAAAATAGCCTGTTCTCTGCAATTCTCTGAACAGGATTCAGCTGGGCTGGGATTTATTTTGTGCCAGAATGGGGATGGAGCAGAAAGGGAGGAGAAGGGTTTGTTTGAGAAATCCTTCTGCAAGTCCTGCCACCTCAGGCAAAGGCAGCTGCCTGGGTATGTGCTCTAATGTCAAGGTGCTCCCTGCTTACAGCCTGAATGCTTGATCAGCCTCCATAAGAGTGTCAATGTCTCTTCTTTGCACACCTAGTCTCCCGCAGCACTCCAGAGCAGTGGGATGCTTTGTGCTAAACCTGTTTTTACTGGTGACAGAGAAACATCACAGTCAGATATAAAGCTACGATCCTATTCAAATCACAGAATAACATAGCGCAGTACCATTAATTGGGATTTTTAACACCTTCAGCCAGCTAGAAATCAGGAAATGGGGCTACCAAGCAGTTTATGGTTCCCCTGCCTTCAGAGACAGTCAGTTTTAGTAGACAGCTGATCCCATTAGTTTTAAAGACTCACTTTAGGGTGATACTGTTTTTTCCCTAAGACTAGATTAATGTGGTCCCCAGTAAGTGGCATTTCCCATCTGTAAGTCCTGACAGACTGAAAATAGCTATTTGAGGACTTCCTAAGAATCAGACACGTACAACTTGTAAAGCTATAGTCACAATAAAATGGTGGTGCCAAGTCTAACTAATAAAAATATATCTGAAGAGCCATAAAGCCTGAGTCTCACCAGAAGTCGATGATCTGTTAGCAAGGGTTAGGATTTTGTACTACTTTTGCAATTACAGCAGTTGCAGGTTGACCCTGGAAGTCTCTGTCCAGTCCTGATGTCTACACTTCAGAGTACATTCTGGCAAAAGAGCAGCAAGAACAATCCTTAGTCTCAAAAATTCTCCTTGTAAAAAGAGATATTTGGGAAATCTCGCTGATTAATGCAGAAAAAATTTAAACAGTGATTTGGTCACAGTCTGTCAGTACCTACATTTGGGTGATATTTCCAATACTATATACTTCTTTCAGTCAAGCAAGTAAAATGTCATGCTGTCATCCAATGGCTAGAAGCTAAAATTGGATGGATTCAGGCCTACAATAAAGATGCATATATTTTAAAAAGAGGATGATTGTCCACAAAGGTGGTGATTACTTCTCTGCCAGTGAAAGCTTTTTAATAACTAAGACTAAGACTTTCCACAGGCATACTGAAGTGCAACTGTGGAGATGATACAGAAATTACTGAGTTTGATAGTCCATGCTGTTTAGAATTGGTAGTATTTACCCACTTTTCTCCCCAGATGTACAACAGTTTCTTTGCATCAGTCTTGGGGCTTTTATCAGGAATTCTTGATGCATCTCAAAAGATGGAACAGAAGAGAGAGGAACATGGGGGAAGTGTTATTGAATATCTGAGACAGTGATAGGTAACAAATGAGCAAGTAATTCTCAGATATTTTTACATCAGAAAACAATGGAGTGTTTGATGCAAACCACAATAAAGAGATACTCTACTTCTTTGATGTGATAATGACCATAAGAGGTAGATATTTGCAATCATTATGACACCGTAATATCTATTTTTTTTTTCCTACTAGTAAAATCCATACTGCAGAAGAGATCAGACTCTCAAAAAATAAATCTCAGTTGGCATCTCAAGAGTTATGGCAGCCAGCAGTAGAAGAGAAGCAAGAAACAAGTCTAAACTTCAAACTGTAGAGGAGATACAAAAAATTACATTTTATCCTCTTTCTCTGAACTTCTGGAATTTTCTACCAGCAAAGGAATTAAGAACTATAACCAGACTGTCCAGAAGAGGGGGATGCCAGGTGCACCATTCCCATCACCACACTTTATACTGGATCAGGGCTGCAGCGTTTCAGGCGTGAACAAGATTATGCAGGGTCAGCAGCCAAAAAAAGACATTCCTGCCCCAATCCAGTAAAAGTACAGCTGGTGAAAAGGCTCATCAGGCAGCACATGCACATACCTTAGAAAACCTGCAAGTGGCAAACAAGGTTACAGTCTGGGAAAACAGGTGGAGATTTGTCAAATCACTTCTTTGCAGGGTTCTCAAAATTACCCAACAAAGACAGAGTCTTGGTTAGAACGAGTCTGCTGGCACAAACAGCAGATTTTCCTCCATCCAAGCGATTGGATGATCAGACTCGTATGATTGCCTTTTGTGTGCTGACTCACCAGAGGGCAGCAGCTTTCCAGATGTGATGTCAGCCCATAAAAACGCGAGACGTTCCTCTTGCTCTCCCGGTCGGACCGCCCTCTTCGTACTGTACCCTGATGTCAGCAATCCCATTTTGCATGCTCGGCTGACAAGCTAAACATCGCAATGTTCTGGGATAATTTCAAGTCAGGTCAGGTATCTGATGCACGGTTAATCCACAGTTCAGTGTCTCAGTGTGTCTGTAGTATCAAAACAATCTCACACAATTAGTCCGCAGTGAGTAACTTATCTAGGATGATCTACTCCCTCATATAGAGAGACTTTTCTCTCATTGCATGGCAAATTTAAAACGGTTTTTTGAAAGACTCCTTCCTCTAGCAGCTAGATATGCCGGCAGCAGGACAGTCCTTCACTGTAATTTTCTACTTTTAAGTGGAAGACAGAGAAAATTACATTTGTCTGTTATTAAGACGGGCAAAAACACTGTCTTCCAGGCGTATCCCCTAGCAGGAGAGAAGTGTGACATCTCTGAACTGCTGGTGATGATTGTGCTTGCAGCTACCGTTCATTATTAGCTTCATTCCGTTTCCTATCCCTTCATTTCCCTTGTCAAAGCCATGGTACTACTTCCCTCACGGTGGGGAGGTTAGGAGAGTTTCTGAGAGACACTGTTACACGTGCTGTATGGTGGCACAAAGCACGACGAGAAGGAAAGCTTCATCACAGCAACATTTCTGTTCTTGCTGCCTAGCTTCTGGGTGGCCTGGTGTAAAATCAGTGCCTTGAAACTTCTGGCACGTATTTGGTGGTGTCATTCATTACTAAACTGCAGATAAACTAACTACAGAGACTGAAGGATAGAGTCCATTTCTGTTTCATCTGAACAGGAACAGTGTCACTGTCAGCAGGGCCTGAAATTTGCCACCAGCAATATAGAGAAAGTGCTCTTAACATCCACCACAAGAGGAGCCCGCTGAGGGAGCACACAGGACATATGTCCCCTGAGTAGCCACCTCATTGTTATACAAGTACGGGATGCAGCCATGACATAGTTAGAGAGAGAGAGAGAGAAAAAAAAAACAAACCACACCTCTGTCTAGTCCAGTGCTCCTGGAAAAGTGAGAGGAAGTAGAACAAACATTATGGGAATGCAAACTCTTATAAAAAAAATCCCTAACAAGAGACCATAAGAATTTGTCAAGTCCCGGAGAAGTGTGCCATACGTGCGCAGCACTGCAGGCTGAAGCACAGTAGGTTCATAGCAACATGTTCAAAGTTGCTATGAACAAACCCTCTGTACTTGAGATCAAACTGCTCAAAGATGTTTAAGTTTTGGATGTGGAAGCACTGAAAACAGAAATTGTGATTTCTGCGTGACAGAGGGGACTTCTACCTTCCAGCAGCAGATACCACTTAAAGATTAATTACTTGGTGCTTAAACACATACTTTGCATTCTACTTGAACTGGAGAAACAGCCCCAGATGAAGTCACAAGTCTCTTACGTTAGTCACTGTACACATACACACTGTCAAGAAAAGACAGGCCCTGCCCTGAGACATTCACTGTCTAAATAGACTTGGGGTAGGATGGGAAAGGAAGGACATGGAGACATGAAAGGGTTTATCCAAAGTCCTACCACAGCAGAGTGGGAGCAGGTCCCAGCACCCTCCAATCCAGCCCATCTCTCCACCATCAGTTCTGTGGTCAGTGCTCCTCAGCTTTCCCCTAACTGCGGGCTCAGCCCTCTGTACTGTTAATGGAGCTTCTGAAGCCACACGAGAGGTAACAGTAGTGAGCAAGAAACACTGGTGGGGAAGGGATGCAGCTCTGCCAGCGTGTCTGAGTAAACATAACACACCAGAGGGAAACAGAATGAAATGGCTTCTTGTGAAGGAAAATACCTTTCCCAGTGACCTGGTGGAGGCAAGGGAGTGCTCGTGGCTCACCCTGTCAGCACTGGGACCACCCATGGACACCCAATTGCAGTGCCCACACCACAGAGGTGTTGCACAAATGCCCTCTCCCCAGGGCCAGGTGGTCCTGCAGCACACGCAGGACTCTCTCCAGCTTTAGCACATGGGCTTGGGCTAGCAAGTAGGCAAAAAAACAACAAAACAGGGCTGAAGTTGTCTACATGGGGAAAACACGTTTTCTCCGGTGTTTTATAGCTACACGTGGGCAGAAGAGGACTCCTCACCCATGATGCCCCCATCTGTCTAGTTTGTAGTTGGAAATTCAGCCTTCAAGAGCAAGGCCTAGAATCCTACTTCTCTTAAGAGGTACATCCACTTTAATGTGCTCTGCACAATTCTTTAGGGTAGATTCTTTAGGTTCTTCAGTTATTATTCTAAATCACCTGCCTTTTCCTCTTCAGCTGAAATCTTATTTGGTTCAAGTTTTTCTAAAATATCTTCATTAAATTAGTAAACTAATATTCTCTATCCCTGTTTTTCTGAGTTTATGTACAAGCTGGTGGGTTTTTTTAAATATTGGGAGGAGGTATATATACGGACAGCAAAGACTATTGCTTTGAATTTATGAGAAAAGCACGTATCTAGAATATATCAGGTTACACGGAAAGATGTTTTTGTCTGAAGTGTTAATTTTGTTTTTTTTCTGAGATCCTCAACAAAGAATTAGTAATGATGTAGCCAAACAAACATTTAACTACTGTAAACTGTGGAGACTTTCTGACAGTTTTAACATAGTTAGTCCTCCCAGCAGTAGCTGTCAAGCACTGAGATGTTGCTTACCCTCAGGAAGGCTAGCACGGAAGACTCACAAAATTTAGATTTAACAAGAGTGAGAGGAAGCTGACAGGAAGGAGTCACATGAATTATTTGTGCAAACTCCAGATTAACGGCAGCTTGGAAATTAATTCCTACTGTGGGAGAAAGACAATCTTGCAGTGCTTGCAGCAATTGAGAAGGGCACCCTGCAGCATTAGCAGGTCCACAGTCCAAAGAGGGATCGGGTAAAATGTAGAACGTGAGCACAAAGAAAAGCTGCTAGAAATTGCTGCCACTCATTTGGAGGGCAGTGTGTTAGGTTACCCAGCTCATATTTTGGAAGAAGCTCCCTTAACTTAGTGGGGTAACAGTGCTGTCGATGTTCACATTTGACAGCGTGAAACAGCCTCACTTCTCCATGGGCTGGCACCACGGATGTGGCCATTGCTTTGTGCTGTAGCTGCTGGGTGTCTTCAGAGGAAGGCACTGCCTGCTGATCTTCTAAGAAATAAGAAGAGTTTTTAAACACTCACCTTCCCATAAGTACATTTCCTTTAATAGATGATAATTTTATCACCAATAAACAAAACTGAGAACTTGCAAGCCTGCAGCTGTACTTTTTGATACCAGGCTTTACTTCCTCAGTCTTTCGAGCCACCATAAGTTCAGACTCAGTGGTGTCTGCCTGTATTTCTTCTGAGACCATCCACCTTCTCACAGGATGCCTCCAGGAGTCCCCATCCTCTGCCACCCTCCCCTTCCTACCACAGCAGCACCCCAGCTCTGTGAGTTAGGGACAACTCATGCTCCCCAGTGGGTTTGTTGCCTCTTGCATCCTCCTCATCTCAAGCTAGTCATAGCACTGCTCTCTCTGCTTTTCAATTTGCTACAGCGTGAGGGATAAAGTATGTAAGCATCCATGGAAGCCATAAAAAGGGGACTTACTTTGCCTTTTTTTTTTCTTTTTGCTATTATTTGCATGTCAACTCTTTGATAAAGCTTGTATAACATTGTCCTTTGCAATACAGATGAAAAAAATCTACACAATTATGTCAATACAAAAATAATTATTTTAAATAAAATAAAAATTAAAAAAAATCTGAGCTACAAGAAGTCCTTTTGCAGAAGTAACTCTTATTATGTAGCTTAGTTTTCTATGCATAATACTGATTTTCAGAGACTTCATAGCTTCCTAATGGAAAAAGTGCAATTTAGATCATGCAATACAAGCATAGCTGGCAGTTACTGGTAGCGAACAAAATATAGCTTCAAATGTTTACTTTTTAATAGATAAGCAAGAGTCTTGTGTCTTCCTGGAGCCTGACTGGAATTCAGATATTGTTTGTCTTTTTCTCTCCCACAACACACTTTTCATCTTATAATACTTTCGAAACCTTGAGCAAATAAAGAACTGTAAGTTAAACATTACGTGAGTCAAATGTACCCATTACCATGACTTCCAAACAACTGCCGAGAAGAACTTAGATCTGTAAGCAAATATTTTAATGAGAAATTAAGAGCAATCAGTCTTTACTTCAGCTCACTTTTCTAATAATTCACCTGCCAGCTCTGTGAAGATTTCTGAATATAACAGCACTTCTAGCCATTCCTACAGCTTCTTTTTGTTGTTGGGTGGTTGGGTTTTTTTCCCATTGGAGAAGCCCAGGGTATTTGACATCTGTTTTTTGTTTACCCAGTGCAATACACTTGGCAAGCGCAGCCAGTTCTGCTCATTTCATCACAAGAGTAAACCAAGACATGGCAAGGCAGAGCCTTACTGCCAGTGTTAATGGTTTACATGATACTATGACAATTTACACCACGTAATGATATATCCAAGGATGTAAACTTGGTTGCCCAGGCTATAAAGAATGTCAAGGCAGAGTCAATAGCAGAGGGAGATGTTGCAGTTCTGGTCACCTTTGCTGGAGGCACTGCACCTGCAGACTGGACCAGTAGCATCTCCTGAGAAAACGTTACAGGAAGGGAGTTTGTTGTCAGGAGTCTCCAGAATACTTTTTTTTTTTTTTTTTCTTATTTGGTAATTTAAAAAATAAGCCACTGGGCAGCATGTATTTGAGAGATATTTAATAAAAATATCTCAAAAACTCAAATACAAAAATGCAATGCTTATTTTCAAAGTTACAGTCACTCATCTCCTGTACACTGAATTTATTGTGAGTAAACATAAAACAATGACATTTAAGTTGAAGGATTTCAATTTATTTAATTAATTAATTTCTAAATATACATGATTGATTGCTGACCATGTCAAAAACAATGCCAGAACTACCAGTTATCTCAATGGAGTCAGGATTCCACCTAAAATAATATATTAACTCTTGCTGGTAACAGCTGAGGGCAAGCATCTGGAAAATGAGACCTTTACTTGCTTTTATACCTTGGGAATGAGAGATAGATACTTTCTAAAGCTGAACGTAGCCTACACCATGCTAACTTTGATCTCTGCAGTTTTCTCAGTGCCAAGCTAAAGCAGTCCAACAAACATCCTTATTAAAAAACAGTCTTGCATAAGGTAAATATTGGTCTAAGCATCCCTTTAGAAACAACAGTATTGATGGTACAAATAGCCTGAAGTACTGCCTACACTTTATTTAAAAGGATCTCTGGATTATTCTATTTCACACAGACTAATGTTACCGTATTTTCTCTAACCCTCTATGTCTTCAAGTTTATCTTTCTATTTTTAACATTGTTCTTTCCCCTTTGTTATCCTCAGAGCTTTAAGATAGTGTGACATTAGTTCTTCAGCGACAAATCAGTTTTCTGATCCAAAATTTTATTTTATTTCTGATTCAAATCCAGTGCAATTATATGTACTTTAGTAATTTTCTCTGACCTTTAATAAGGCAAAACAACTTCATCTATCTAAAACTTTTTTGAGTGCTTATTATTGTTGTAAGTAAGTGCCAGAAGGAAAATGAAGTGACAAATACTAATCTTCAGAATTTTGTTTTTTAATTACAGAATTCTGCATCAGATTAATAAGAACTGACAGAGTTCTACAAATAGAAGTCTGTTAAGAGAACAGTTCATGTACCCATGACAGCAATGGAAAGGTGCTTTATTACTCTTTAGTATTTCTAGCTCCAGAAATTATAGAGTTTAATTGCCTTTTTCTTGAGCAAAAAGGTATTTTCAATAGCATTGATTCGGAGTCTACAAGCTTTGAGAATATGTGGTCCACCAAAACCATTAACAGATCCTTTGCTTATTTAGAGCAGAAAAACAAACGGACAAATGCAAGCTCCACCCTGGCCTTGGAACCAAGAGAGAGTGGGTGTAAGTCAGTGCATTTGCTTTCCTTCTGAAAAGAAGATTCCTGAGTAGTGTGAACTTCACATTTATCTCAGAATACATATTTATCTCTGGTGCATTGAGATATAATATGTAAAATTGTAGAGCTTCATCATGCTTTGTTTTGCTCCCCCACCTGACCCACATTTAAAAATTGTACAAAGAAGATCATTAAAAAAACCTAAAATTCTTATAATATAAAAATCTCATTCCCCAGCACAGGCAGGTTCTGTGGCTGATGAGAGGACAGATACGTCCAGTTCTGTGAATCCTTTCTTGGGGAGGTTTGCTTGAGATATACAAGTACAGGAAAGGTAACTGACTTCAATTCAGCAACCTGAACCAGTATTACAACACAACAGCACTAACTTCTTAGTAACCCGCAGTAGAATAGCTATGATTTCATGGTTATTTATTTTTTAAAATTAAGGTCTCAGACTGCTGTTTTGGGACACTTAGTGGCTACAGAGCTATGCTTCTCTTCCCAAAGGCCTTTCACCTTTTCAGCATTAAAAAGGGCTATCTGTAATGTTTACACTCTAATGGTAACCAGACGTGGCAAGAATGAAAGAGTCTGAATCCTACAAAGCAAACTTTGGCCCAAAAGCTTGCTTCATCAGTACCCTTCTGCCTGGATTTCTTCTTTGCTAGACAAAGGTCTCCACAGCCACCAACATTTCCATGCCATCTTTCACTATTGTTATGTGGTGTGCATGGCCTCTCTTTCCCAAAATCAGATGGTGGGGCAGCTGAAAAGAAAATGCCATGGGACCATCAAGATCAGCTCTTTCCTCCCTGTGTGTGAAGACTGCATTTTGGGAGGCATGTACTTGAACAGCTCCAGTTCTTTAGCTTCTTTCTCATAGAAGCATTACAGCTTCTCTGCTTTTGTTTTGCCCAGTGGTAGGCTCTGAAGTGATTTCCATCAATTCCCCTCAAGATAATGTAATGACAAAAATAAAGTCCACTGGGCCTATTTTTACCATAGCTGTAGCAATTACTTTGTGGTTATAGCCAAAGGCACGAGTAAAAGCATGGGCTCTGACATAATGGCCTTAAGCTCAGGAGCCAGACACAGATTATAGACCAAACCATTTACTCCTGAAATAGAGTTCCAAGAAACTAATGTACTTTGGTGAAAATTAAATGCTGGTGATATTTCGATGAGAAACTTATTCTAAAAAAATCTTTAATGTTCACCCAGTATTTAAAAGTGGATTTTTTTTAATTAGTCAAGCAGCTTCATTTTCCTTTACAGAACTTTGAAGCCAAAGCCCTCTGACCTCTTTGTCCTTCAAAAATGTTGTTTTGATTTTCTGCCTTGTTTCTTTAACAAGGCTTGAGAGCTAAAATGCATCAGAGTGGAAGGTGCTGTCTCAAACATGCTGCAGAGAGATAGCCATAGGCCCACCAAACCAACCCCCATGCAATAAAACTTGCTCATCTAATAAACCCTTTGGCTCCATGTATGTCATATCCAGCCCTAGATTTCTTTCAGATAGCCCATCAGTATCTTCCCCACAAACTTTTGCTCTCCCATCTCATTCTCCCAGTCCCATAAAGTACCAGCAGCACCTTATCCCACTCACTCTTCCTCCCCTCCTTCTTCCCCAGGGGTATTTTCTCAGCTACTTTCCATTCCTGAGCATGTTTCACCATTCCTCTGCATGAGAGCAAAGAAGCCAAAAGAGAGCTTTTCAAGGGTTTTCCTTCACCAGAAGTCTTTTGAATGTTCACTTGCCCTTGAAATAAAACCGGAAGTCAGAGCCCCTGAATGCAGTGCAGCAGTGTCCTGTTTTCCTGCGGCTCTCATTGTAACAAGTAAGCTACAAAACCTTGCCATTGGGCCCTTTCCAGATTATAATTAGCAAATTGGCTAAGTGTACTTTTGTCTGTTTGACATAAGACTATATTAGAAGTCAGATGCAAATGGTACATGTATTACATAGTGTACTGGTAAAAATTTGTTCATACCAAACTCAGTCCATATCAGAATAAAAACTGTGTGAGCAATAGTGACAGATTTGAAATACTCCTGTATTTTAGCTCCTTGCTCTCAGCTGTCACCTTTCAGGGCATTACAGAGTGTCTTGGAAATCAGCTAGCATTTTGCACTCCTCCTGTGCATAAAACATCAGAAGCTGTGCTTGTTTTTTAAAATTGTTTAATAATTGAGAGCTTCCTTGCCAAGATTCAAGCCTGAAACCAAGTGCAGAGATGATATTAACATCTTGGAGTTGAGGAAGAAGAATTTTTGTGTGAAAGCAAGAAATAAATTCCCTGTCACAGAGAGAAAGTAGAGAAAGATTAAAAATCAAAGCACTTAAAAATTTCTAAAAGACCTGAAACATAAACATGAGAGAGAGGGGAAAATTATATTGTTTCCCCACAGATATATGCTTGCATTATGGTTTCTGAGATCATCTTAAAGCCATCATTTTTTCTAGTGAAGGGGATGAGAATAAATTAAAATTCCACAACTCTTTTAGGAGTGATTCCCTGCATTGACAGTGTTAAAGACACTCAGATTTCAGTGAAATGTCATTTTACAAAATCTTAGAGCATCAGACATCAGTTCGAAATCTTCCTCCAAACACAGAATGTTAACTTTTTCTCAGGATCACCGACTGAAAGCAAAAAGCCAACATAAAACTGAGCAGGTAGTTTTGTGAACCCTCTCTATAAAACCTGACAAGATTATCCAGCATCGGGCAGTTGCAGTATCACTCTGAGACTCAGGGCATCTGGGTATCATTCCTAGCTGCATCCCAGTACTCCTCTATGCGTTTTGGACAAGCCATTTACCTCCATATGCCTCAATATTCCAAATGCAAAATGTAGAAAATAACTTTATGCTATCCCATGGTACTCACATTATTTATACATGTACACATGGCCTTTATTACTCCAGCCAGAAGCATTTTTCCTGTATTCACTTTCCAAAACTGTTGAAATTCACTGAAGTCCCCTTTTCTGGCTTTAGTATTGAACACAGATCCTTCGTTATGTAATTTTAAATACCTTGAAAACTACTAGCTCAGTACAAATAATAAGAAAAAAAAAGCACCTACTCATTAGTAAAGGGCAATTCCTTGAACCTTGGAGCTGTTCATATAAAACACTGCAAATTAGATCTCTCACCTTGCCTGGAATCCCAAGTCTGCCTTAGGCTCTTTGCCATGGTCAGGGGAGCCTATCCCTTTCAGAAAATTTGGGTTTGAATCAAAAAAACCCCAAGAATTCTCCAAATCCTGAAACTGGTTTTTCCTGATATGACTCCTGAGACCAATGTGCACATATGTGTGTGTATTTTTTTTACCATGTCCATTTTATAAATGAGTAGAACATATCACAGAGGTTAGATGATCCACCTACAAATTCTTTGGACCCGGATAAGAACTGCTGATGATTCACATTTCTAACCACCAGATCTAAGAAAAAAGGCCAGTGCCTCAAGCCAGACAAGTCCATTTCAGAAGGAGGAAGAAGTTCTCCAACAAATGAAACGAGTGGATTCATTTTAATTGAAGAGGAAGACCTGCCCTGAAGTCATGCCCTTCCTGGTTCATAGAAACCTCTCCAAGAACCCATTTTAGCCAGCTGAGTTTTGAGTCTCTTCGGCTAATGTACTAGGTTCTTTCTTATCCCATGATGTGAAAGGTACATCTAATAGCAAGCTGGGAGAGATGCTATTGCTAGTTATCATCTGGGAAAGAGCCAGTTCTTATAATGCTGGATATATCACATACATCTACCTATGGCCTCAGGCAAGCAAACATTTTCCAGTCTTTCTTGCTACTGACTAGAAAGAATATCTGCAGTCCATGAGTGCTCCAAAGCTCACCTCAGTCACTGAGCTCCACAACTTGCATTCGAGATTGCAGGAACTTCACCTAGGGCTCCTCCTAAACCATGATATCAAAAAGGAGCAGTGCAGCCATGCAGTCAAGCTTTCCATTTCAGATCTTCATCTCTCTGCTCTGAAGGAGTATTGCTAGTCATTAAGCATTTTATTCTGTGTTTATTTTGAAAACTGTTTTGATTAGACAGGATCATACTTTTTTTTTTTTTTTTGAGAAAACCCAGGAGCTTTTGCATCTAAAACTTTTCCTTCATGAGGCTCAGGCCCCTTCTATTGCATTTCCTTTCTGTGTTCAAATTTGCTTCTACTAAATTGTTTTGTTTTTCAGATTTAAGCAGTACGAAGAATTTAAGCCAGTTAGATGGAAATATCTTCACACAGAATTACTGAGAACTGTCGTGTAGTAATACTGTCAATGAGTTCCAGGAATTACTGAAAGTCACTTGCTATTTATTGCTTAGTAATATAGTCCTTGAGGTTTCCTGTCACTAGTTCAGTTGTGCCAAAGCTTAAAAAACCTAGAATACAGTTTCATATGCTTTGCAAATGCCTGCTTCGCTTTGCAAAAAGAACTCACATTGTGTTCAAGTGTGCATGGAGAAGTTTCTTTATTCATTTTATGACTAAAGTGCTTGCAAAAACTAACCACAAGAGCAAGAGCAAAAAAGGATAGCACAGAATTAAAGTGCAGTAGGCATAATTCTCCCACGATTTCTCTTGCCCTTGCCAAATAGCTCAAGTACAGCATTTCATGTTCATTTCAACTTGCCAATGCTAGTCCGCACTAGATAGGCAGCCCACCACTGCCACAGGGAGAAGGGCTACTCCACATCCACCGCTATTTCCAAGGCTGTCAGCTAAGACCACAGCGTGGCTTTCAGGACTACAAGGGACTGACTTCCTCAACAGGAACACACAAATGCTCCTGTTCCCGGGTAAAACATGGCAGAGCATCTCAAGACAACCAGCCTACATGACTTGAGGACCACAGACTCACATGGCTCATCAGAAACCTTGGGAGGACTCTAGTACAACCACCTGCCTAGTGTAGGCTCAGGTGTGGAATCAGCCCAGGTTGCTCAAGGATTTTTATCCTATTGCTAGTTAGGACTAGCAATATTTCAAGGATGGAGATAGTACAACCCTCTGGGCCTCTGCTGCAAGGCTAGTCTCTCTTGATACAAAAAAGGCTTTTCCTTATTGTCGGGATGAGCTTCTCCTATTTCAATCTATAACCATTGCCTCTCACCCTTCTGCTGTTTGCTGCTGTGAGGAGCAGCTTTCTCTTCTCAGTAACTTCCTTGTAGATCCCAGTGGGCAGGAGAGCACTAAAAGAATGGGTCTGCTCCATACTGGACACAAAAGGGTCCCTCCAGCACAAGAAGTACCCACAGAGGTGTCAGGTTGGTGACAGTGACCAATACCATCTGCAGACTCAAACAAGGTGAGGTAAAAAGTCAGTCCTGGGGCACACCAAGTGAGTCCAGCCACAAACAGAAGGAGACAGGGCTGAGTGCATTATGTTCTAGCTCAGGCCAGAATGCCTGATGCACCACCAGGTTGGACTATAGGCCTCCAAGGTCCCTTCTAACCTTCACAATTCTGTGATAGATCATTTCAGACTTCATGTTTGTGTTCTGGTAAAAGAGTACTGAAAACTAAAGTGTTTGACCCATACACTGGATGATTGAAGTCTGATGGGCAGAGAATGAATTCCAAACTCTGACTTCCATTTTAAAACAGTAGGTGTACAATGAAAGGAACCAAAGGAAGAGACTGTGAATAATTCCCTGATGAGGTTTCTAATACAGTTGACTTGCAGATTCAAATTCTGTGGTACAGAATCTTTTAGTCGGTTCCTCAACATTTTTAGAAGCAGCTTTCTGTATGCTCAGTTTAAATGGGAAAATCATTGTCACTGCATGTAGTGTGTGCATCTTTACTTCTGTCTACCCTGGCAAGCCTCAAACTCATGGATTTTCCAAGCCTGGGAGAAACAGTAACATTTGCCAAATTAAGACAGTCTTATCAAGGATGTAAAGGCTATTGGCATGCTTATCCAGGGAACTATGCAAAATATAGGCCTAGTCAAAACTGAGAGATAAGACGACTGTGAAGCCCCAAGATGAGAAGACTTTTTTTGCTAGACAAAGCACAGTGTACTGATGAAAAGGAGAAAACAAGTGCAACTTTTGCATGTTTACAGCAAAATGTTGGGCAGAATATATATTGCTCTGCATCCATTTTATCTGCCCCAGGGGGACACACCTTACACAGCCAAAGCCAGCTCTCTGTTTCATGTGCTGCCACCCTGTCTGGTGATGTAAACAGCCCTGTGTCTCATGCCCAGACAGAGCTGATACTTCTGGGAAATCACTTCTGCTAGCCTCTGAATGTTTTCTTAGAGAGAGACCAGGTAGGTCATATACCTTTCCTTGGAGTCCGTCCAGATTTTAAGGGTTTCATCTTTTTCCCACCCAAAAAGTCCTGTCTGCACAGCAGGACAGCAGTCTGATGTGGTTTTCCACCTATTTACATGAGTCAGGTCAACAGTGACATGAAGTGGTGTGGCTACCAGCTCCAAGGCAGGACCCTAAAGCCTTTGAAGGATCTGTTCTAGCTTCAATCTGTTAGGAAGAAGGCAGGCCCACCAGCACCCTCCCAATAAGGACAGAGCAAATGAGATAAAACAATGAGAACTAGTGTAAAGGCTGGATTAGAATCAGGAATATTCTAATTCTACTACTCTAGGGTAAAACAGGGTGAGCTGCAGATTTCCAAAAGGAAGGATAGTAGTCCAGAGCTCAGACAATTTGGCTTCTGGAGACAGGAGGTGAGAACAGTCTTGTTTTACAACCTCAGGGAACAGAGAGCAGGTGGGAGCTTTAAGGACTTTGCTAAACTGGCAGAGATCTAGGGTTGATTGTCATGCTTGCTTAAATAGAGTGTAAGATCTCTAGAGAGAGCAGCCTCCCAGACCTCATTATCTATGCTCCTATCATTGTTCTCAGCCTCTTTCTCATGCCCTCCCTTCCTACCCATGACTCCTGACCTTTTGCCTGAACAGTTACTCCAAACGATGTCTGTGACTACATAGCTTCTCAAATAGGGAGATGTAAAACCACAGCAACTCCCAGGACTGACTGCCTACCTGGGAGGCTGGGCACGTGTGACCCTTGTATTACAAATGCGTCACCGGGAATGATAGCCAGATGAATAGAAGGCAAGTGGTTCAGGTGATGAGCAATGACATTTCTGCCGTTGTCTGCAAGGGGCAGTGTGAACATTGTACTCAGTGTCTTGTGTTTAGGAAGAGCATGTGTGTAAAGAGCTTGCTGATAAAGGAATAACGGCACTGCAGATTTGTTCCACGGTGATGGTTTTATATGAGGGGCACAGGTCAGAGAGAGAAAGTGTAAAAGAGAATGGTCATCTGGTTGCTGTTTGTGTGGTGAGTGGGCATAGCTTCGCTGAGACGTGAATGAGTAAAATAGGCTATTAATACCCCATTTTAATTTTTTCAAGAGCAAATCATTTTAAGTCAGCGCACCTCTGCAACTTCCTTTTACAGGCTTTGCTGTGCAAGAAAGGGGGTCATAAATACATACATGTGCTATGCAATTTTAAATATTTTTATTTATTAAGATGGTAGAAGTTAGAATTTTGCAAAGATCATTGGAAGCAATATATTATTCTTAAGTCTTTAAAATGAAGGAAAAATGCAAACTGGTCTAGTGCCAGACATACCCAGAAAGCAAACAAATGAGAAATGTTTCATCTCTTGTTCTCACAGTGAAAAGAAGACAAACAACTAACTCACAGTTTACTCTTGGAGCAGGCAACACAGGCCAACACTGAAGGTTTACAGTATTCATGAGTTCTTGTTTCTGTTGCTACTAAACTCTGCAGCTTTACTCAAGTCATTCAGGGAAGCATATTTCAGGAAGATCATGGGCTTGGCAGTGCCTCTGGTTTTGGAAGCATAGTTTTTAGTAGGTGCATAATATTTGTTCCTTTCTGGTATTTTGTTGTTGGCAAAGCTTTTGATTCTGATGTTTCCAAAACAGGGCACATAAAAATCACCTTAGCTAAAATGAACGATTAGATGCACTTGTGAAGCAGGTTGTGCACTTAATATTCTGGAAGTTCCTAGAAGACCCAGAAGTAGCATATGCACTGAGAGGGAGAAAATTGTCTCTTTTGTGGTAGGCACAATTTATTGCACATATTTATGAATATATCAATAATTTCCTTCCACAACAGCTCTCACTGTGGTACTGGAGAAGGCAAGAATTTATGTCTTTACACCCAAGCCAGCGCAATGGGAGGAATGCAAACTATTTATACCAGAAACCAAAACCACAGATTAAATAAAGGTGTTAGTAAATATCTATTATTGAAATGTTAATTTCACAACAGCATTAAATATGGAGAAAAGTAAAGAGTCTAACCAATGCATTCTCATTCTTAACCCTTTTTCTAGATGACACAGTATCAGAGGCAGGAACAAAAGCATGGGTTCCAGCTGAGACAGCTTCAAGATTCTCCACAGCTTGGGCATATCAGAGAACATTCAGCACGGGCTGCTTAGGGAAGCTGAATACCTGACATTCACCTGAAAGGGGACTATTTCAAGATTCAGTCAAAATAAGGGGAAGAAAGGAAAAGAGTTGAACTATGGTCTTTCATGCTTCTGCTGAGAATTTGGACAAAGGGGAAAGAGAGGCAGAGCCAAGGAAGTATAACCCAACCCTGCATATTTGCCTAACTCCAGGGAAAATCCGTGGCTGTGAACTCTGAACTGATGCACTTTTCCAGATGGTTGGCACCTTTTAGGGTCTTCCAACTCACAAAGTCTCCTCCTCTCCTAAGTTTCCTCAGGGTGCCTTACCAGCTTGCTGGCTTTTGAGAATCACCTCTGTCTGGCACCAGACTTCATGAAGACTTCATCAGAGGTTTAGATGCCTCTGAGATCCAGTAATGACTAAGCACTACTCTAACAGTACTGGCCTGGCAATGACTTGTGATGACTAGACTTTGATTTTTCTTTCATAAACGTGGGAAGGTGAAGACTCCAGCAACAGCGTGCCTGACTCAGTGGAGGATATCTGAAACAATGCAGTCTACTGGCCTCAGCTGCCCTTTCTGTGATGTGACATGAGGTTCACCAGAGCTTTGAGATGGACTTGCTAAGGCATTTTTCTTATAATGAGCTCCCCGAAGGAATCCAAGAATCTTTCAAATTCACAACACTAATTTTATTTTAGAAATAGGAAAACAAACAAATAAACAAACAAAAAAAACAAAACCAAAAAACCCACCAACAACACAAAACAGTGACGTCAGCAGAAAAGTAAAGGTGTTTATAACTAACTCTTCACTGGTACTGGTGTCCTTGTTTCCATTCCTGACTTCACCCACCTCAAAGGATAACCCAGACTCCCTGGTCCCTTAGAGTCTTTTCTGTTCATCACCATAAAAATCATACTTTTGGATTTGTTGGATATGTTCTGCCCACTTCAGCAGTCTCTGCTGCAAGGTCCCTGCTCTTTCACCTGGGTTTCAACAGATATCAGGGTATGTCTCAGTCTGGGACCGTATCTTCTCAGCCACAATCTCCTTGGTTTTGAAGGAAAGGATACTCTTCTTTCCCTTCCAGAGATGTCCACGTTACATTGTTCTTCATAAATGAGCTTAGTATAGGAGTTGAAAGCAAAAAGGAACAGTCACTGTTCACCAGACCTTCAGATTCACAGCAGAAAACAACAAAAATTTCCCCTACATCACTCAGAAAGCAAGTTTTTGACTAAAGCTGGTTTTCACAATTCATATATATTTTCATTTAAATGGTTAACCTGCTTATGTGTTGGTATCTTTAATTTTTATGTCAGTCTTGTTTTAGCTTCTTATTTTTTCAGGTGCAAATCTTAGTCATTTTGACCCTGAGGCAAATGACTACATTAGCATGTGTGAAACTCAGAAGTGAAATTAGATAACATTGCAAATAAGAACAATGAGAGAGGGAAGACTTTCTGCCTTGAACACATATAAAATGCAAATATTGTCACCATTTTGCCCCTTAAAATGGAAATAAAACTTTTTGCTCTTGAGCCTATTCCTTTGTAATTTGTAGCATAGTTTCAAGTCTTGCATCTATTACTCCAACTCAATGCTTCATCAATTTTCTTAATGAGTGTAAGTAAGGGAACAAAATATGATTCTAATCCATCTCAGGTTTATACGGCTATGTCTCAACACAAGGCTCAACATTTTTGTATTTCAGCTATATTTGCTACCTGATATGAGTAGGGGAAGCTTAGGACATGATATGCTAACTATTTCAGGTATGAAGACAAGTGGGAGTGAAGCTGCGTAAGAAGGAGAACAGGAAGTGTAATTGTGTAAAGTCCTCTGGAGTTAAAAATGGTGACAGGTGTTTCTTATGTATCAGTAGAAAGGGAAAAGCAAGATTTGCTCTTCACACTGGTACGTACTGATCAATGACAGCTTCTGCTGAGATGTATTATGTTCCTGCGCCTCTCCAGTAGCACCACCTTACAAGTACCCCTCTTTCTTTCTTTCCAGTTGGCTGGAGGACACGTGCAATGCATTGACAATGGATTCTGACTTTCCGGATTTGTTTGTTAATCTGCACCACGTCATGGCTCATCTGCACAGCTCCTTCTCTGCTAGGAGAAGAACAGAATATAAACTCTCCCTATGCTAAACTGCTGGGTAGAAAGAGCTTGGCATACTCAGACTTTAAAGTCCTTTCACGACTACAGGTATCAGGCTTTGGAGAAGCTCTAAGAAAGTTGATTGAGAGTAACCCAGTTAATCATGTGTTTATCCTAATTGTACCAATGGAGTGAGCCCCTTTGAACTCCACTGGCTACAGGGAAAAAGCACTCAGCTCCACTTCTGAGAAACATCGATATGTCTCAGGACCACCTCACATCTCCATTTACCAGGCACACTGGTTTGGAAGGCAAGAAGAAAAACATAGAAGCTCTCCTTTTTCTCTCTTTATCTCTTAATTGATGGCCCAAACAGGAGAAGATCCTAGAAGAGATGCCTCTGGATTTGGGTGACCATAGTGCCTAAGAGTATGCTAGAAAGGGACTAAGCAGCCCTGGAATGTCTCACTTAGCACGCCACCAGTGACAAGCCAAGCTAGCACACCTGGGAGCACTGCAGTAAAACGGGACTGGTACAGTCGCTGAATTATGCTGTTCACAGGGAAGGTGGTTACATGTCTATCCCTGAGCACCCATCAAGTATGAGCATCTGATCTCAGTGGGTGAGTTTGCCATAAAAATTCTCAAATCTTCTGACAAAAGCACCTGGAGTCTTGTAATCTATCAGACTTTTTCCTATTTTGTAATAGGAATTTTGTAAGTAACTGCATGACAAATGGTGACCCTGCTATGGTACAAAACAAGCCAGAGTACTAATAAATCAATAAAGTGCAGGAACCTGGTCGGAAACTGCTGGTATTTTGATTACTCCTCCAGTGGTATTTGAAGACTTTTCAATAGACCAGAAAATCAGGGAAGGTTGTGTTTTCCTCCTGGACAGTAGAAGCCTACAGAAACAACGTATTGAGACAGGACTCCTCTTTCTCTAATCAGAATCATGTCTTCCAACATAAAGAGAGAGCAAAGATACTTGCAAATCCTTGTTAATCCTTCCAACAATTCCTCTGAAATTAGAGTAGGCACTTGCAACTAACAGAAAAATTCAAATTGAGCAATTTGTTCAATGCAACAGAACAAAGAATAGCCAAACTAGAACTCAATTCCATCGCTTAGCTATCCTTTTTGTCTTCTTACCTGATACATACAGTTAAACTACTAGTGTTTATTTATTTCATAGGAACTATTGATCACAATATCTCTGTTACTTGGAGACAGTGAATGTGGAGTATCTGCCTACAACATGACTCAGTAAAAGCTGTTGCAAAATGAAACCAGGAATTCTACAGGCTGTACTTTTTTTTCATGGATTCTCTAGCATTTAATAAGCTGAAAAAACATCTAACTTTCTTCCAGTCCTCTGCTTCTGCCGTACCAGAAACTCTTATTATCAGGTTTTGTAATTTTAAGCATTTATTCTTCAAAATTCCCCCTAATCTCCATTTCAGGTTTAATTTTGTTCATTTTGTGTTCCTTTCTGTTGTCTTAACTTGCATTACATTTTCTTTTCTGGAAAAGAATTCTTTAGGCTCTGGGGATATCTGAGAAGCTATTTAAACCCAAGCTGCCCCATGCTGTTCATATCCCTCCTGTAGTGCATCAGTGTCTTCTTGTTGTCAAACATCTCATTGTTCTAGTTTGCAAATCATAACCACAGCTCTAAGCACATGAAGATTTTTAAAACACATGAAAAAAAAATGAAGCATTTTTTTCGTGATTCAGAGGCAGAGCTAGAGGTGAAATAGCCTAAGATTTCAACCTCTTCCACTGAGGCTTCTCCACTTTGTGAAGACAGGCCAGGAACCTAAGTCCTCTCTCCTTTCCTGATAGTACCTTTCTCTTCTGTACCAGAGGTGTTGGCTTCGCTGTCATTGAACCTACGGGCCAAAACTGAGCAACTGGAGAGTAGGCCATTGACCAGTGGTCAAAGTAGTCATCCGGAAAATGAGAACTAGGGTCAAACTCCTTGAAGAAAGGAGAGAAGGATTCAAATTCAGGCAATGAGCATAAAGCCTCTAACTCCATCACACCATACAGCTGTTTTTCTGTGAAATTTCTTCTTTTGTAACAATGTTGTGATAGCTCCTACTGCATCCAACTAGCACAGAAATGTTTGGTGTGTTTTAAGATACAGATTGTTCTGATAACGTACCTAAAGAGATTCAGAAATGCAAATTTATGTATCAAGGTCCTCAGATCTCTAAGACTAAACAATAACTAAGCGAGGATCTCCAGAACACAAATTTGTCAGTTAAATAACCATGCCATCTTACTGTGATCATTTCCAAATGACACCCAGCTGGTAGGAAACATAGAAACAGGAACAGAGTGGGCTGTGTCAAGACAACCTACATTTCCCTTCAGTATGTGTGTTATTTCTTAAGGAAGTCTGATAGCATTTCCGAATTCATAGAACTGCAGTTTTCACCAGGTTGCAGAAGACTAATGACTAGCCTGCAAGAGTTGGACTCAGCCAGTAACTGGTGGACTTTGTTTCATTGTTATTTAATTGATATCTCCTTTTATGGCAAAAGCAAGAAGAATGACCCACAAATAATAATAATGACCTAAGAAGGCCCTACACTCTGTGTCCCATTTGAAGATTTCTTCTTGTTCTATTCAAGATGCCTTTGCAGACACAAAGAGATGTGCCAATGGCAGTTTAAAAGCAAACAAAATAAACACAGAAAGAGAAATGTAGGCTTTCTAGCATCCGGAACTTTATGCACTAGCAAGTAATTGTTAAAATCTTTAGGTGGGAAACGGTAGGCTGGACCCATAGCTAGGGTCCATTAGTTTAGGTTTATGTTAATCTCCACCACAGTTTGCACCAACTGAGGAACTGTGCGGTGTTCTGCAGTGACACAGACACTTCTGCTTTGCCCATGAGCCACAGCCTTGGCACATTTTACTCACCATCATGAATAATTTTTCTTGGCATGTAGATAGACTAAAATTTGTCAAGATTGTCACAGTATTTACTCAGCTGTGACTGCAAGCCCAGCTGCCAACAAAGACAAGAAGATGTACTAGTTCCTATCTCTCTGATGTGGGTACAGGAACCAAAAAGAGAAAAAAAAAATTAAAAAAAGCTGCAAAAGAAGTAGCACTCATCTCTCTGGAGCAACCTAAAAAGAGAAGAATGTTTTTCTGGCCCAAGTCATGCTATCACCTGCCCACTGAACACTGCGGGTTCTAATGACACTGAGTGTGCTGCCAGTGTATCTAAAATGGGAGGGAAAACATGAGGGCTTATGTTGGACGAGAAGATTTTCACAGCAGCTAGTAAAGTTGTTTCTCTGGAGAGAAGAGCTAAAACTTGTCATTCCAGCCCATTTTTTAGGGCTACTTGGATCTGTAATGTGGTTTCTAGTTTTTGAAGTTACTCTCCTTCCATCTGTACCACCAAATGTCCCACAAAGTGACACAATAACAGCAAAAGAAAGAAGGGTAAGAAGTTATAGGAGAGAGAAAAACAGTTTCAGAAAACAACTGTGTGAGAAGAAAGCCTAAGAAAAGGAAAAAGGCTTTAATACATTGCTTAGAAACATATTTTCTCTTAAGTGAACTGACCACTTTCAAAGTAAGGAAGCAAAAAGCATCTTCTTTCTTGTTTGACACTCATTGTGACTAATTTTACAGTTCATTGTTTCGAGGTATTTTATAAAGCATGAGTGAGCAAAAGTGAGAGAGACTTTCATGCCGGGGAATCAGAAGCAAAATCTGTATATGCAAGTTTCCAAAAGCAGCCAGTGAATGTGGACACTTTTCTGTATACTCACAAGACCTGATTTTGCAGGAGCCCTAAGCATGTACAAGTCAGCAAAAAAATGAGGAAACACAATAGGATATAACTGCTGATAGAAAGAGAGGAGACAATACCCCATGCTGTGTGATCACTTGACAACAGGGGAGCTCTCAAATCTAGACGTAGAACCCACCACACAGTTTTTGCAGTGCACAGTATCTGACCTCAACATCTTGCACACTGAAGACATTTTTATGAGAATATCAGCACATGTGGAGGTAGCTCCAGGCATTCAGAAAAAAAATAATCAAATTTGGCTCTCCCATACCAAATCACATCATTGTTATTGCCCTAAATTAAAAAGGTGTTTGTTACGGATTCCAACTCCCCTGCTGTCAAATCCTTTGGTCCTCCTGCATCTGAAGCCCACCAAGGGCTAAATCCCAGAATGACTGCTGAATAAAGCCATTTTGTGAACACACAATGAGTATTTTGTTCAAGCCATTTAAGACATATATTACAATAAATCTTTTCATTATCAGAGGCATTTTAAAAATGTTTCACCTTTAGTCACAGTTTACAGATTCACTGTGTACAGTATTAAATTTGGTATTTGATGCACAACACATTCTTTTCTTTCTTTTTTTTTTTTTTTTTTGATGTTTAATCATTTTTAAACCACCCCATGTTGCTAGAAAGGGCCAACTAGGGGTAAGTACACATTTTTGTCCATAGCATATGTTTTCATATTTAATCTTATTTGAGTATGCAGTAGGTTCTTTCTCAGAATAGAAAGTCAGATGATAGTACATGCATGAATACAATGGCTTTATAGCGTTGGTTACTTTATGGGTTTCCCTGTGAGTTTTGTTTTTAAAGATCAATCACTACAATTTCTAAAGCGGAGCTGCAATATGCCCTTGGGAATATTCTTCTTTACCATATATTCAAAAATCTACTAAAAAAAAAATTTACTTTACTTAAGATGGGCACACATCTTTACCTGATTATGGCACTGATCTTGCAAAAAATATTTCCTGAAGAGTGTTTTCTTTTTTGCAGTCATACAGTAGCCCACTCATCTTTTTTGCAGAAGCATGGCTGATTGCTGGAACCAACCATGGTACAAACAGAAACCATTTCTTAGACTTCAAAAAGAATGTACTGTCAGCCCACCTCTTTGCTGAGCTTTGTCTCTCTTGTTACTGCAAATCATAGCACAAAGAAACTCCAAACTCAGCAACTAGTGACCACCTCCTCTAGGTTGCAAAATTCCATGCCCCACCTCAGGATTCTGCTTGGAACTAATTAAATTCACTGACCAGCATCAAAACCATCTTCTCTTCAGAAAGATCTAGAAACAAAGTGACTCAGTTGAAAACTCTGCCTGCTGATGCAAGACTTCTAATGGGCTGGTAGAAGAACCACATTTCCCTGGGTAGGAAGCTTTCTGTATGTTAAAAAAGAGAAAGGGACTCCCACAGACATCTGATTTTTCTTATAAAACCTAACCTATCAATGACTTTCTCAACAAACGCAGCTGAACCAAAGGTGTTGGGATGGAATATAAGGTTACAGCCACGTCCTCAAAGGTAGTTTGAATATGTCTGTGTATGTATGCCCCATGAAGCTGTGCAGAAATGTTCAAGGATGCCTGGTGCTACCATGAGGTACCTGCTTTTGCAAGCACAACTGCCCAGTATTGCTCCTTTCTGCTGTGCAGTGTCCCATATAAACATCCTTCCGCTGCTCTACAGGGTGGTACTGATCTGCCACAGATCACAGAATCACAGAATCACAGCATGGTAGGCTTTGGAAAGAATGTCTGGAGATCATCTATCCAACCCCCCTGCTAAAGTAGGTACACACAAGTAACAAATCCAGATGGGTTTTGAAAGTCTCCAGAGAAAGAGACTCTACAACCTCTCTGAGTAGCCCATTCTAGTGCTCTGTCACCCTCACAGGAAAGTTTTTCCTGATGTTGAGGTAGAACTTCCTGTGCTATAGTTTGTGCCTGTTGCCCCTTGTGATAGACTGGACACCACTGAAAAGAGACTGGCCCCATCTATTTGACATCCACCCTTTAAATATCTACAAGCATTTATAAGATCCCCTCTCAGTCTTTTCTTACCTAGACTAAACAAACCCAGGTCTTTTAGCCTTTCCTCCTAAGACACGTGTTCCTGTCCCCTAATCATCTTCATAGCCCTGAAGGCTCTGAGCTTCTGGCCCGCCTCTATGGACAATGACCTCAATAAATAGTGCAGAGTAAATAAGGAAGCTTCATCACATTTACACCAGTTAGACAGTATCATGCAGTAGGAGACAAGTCACAAGTTGTCACCTGAGCTTTCCCCACGGTGTTTGCACCTTCCTCGGCTTCTGTTGGTTAGTGAATGCCTACAGGGCAATTCCCTTTCATTGTTGTTTGTTGGCTTGTCTTCTGCAGTAAACACTGCAGATGTTGTGGTGTTAAACAGTTAATGTTATAGAGTCTCCTTGCGAGTAAGGCCCTTGTGTGTGAGGCTGATGTCATCCAAAATGGTGACTGATAAAAGCTAGGTCAGATTGACTCTGATTAGTCATCCACTAGTATTACTCATTTATTAGAGAAGTTATAATGTGGTCAGGGCATACCATTTATTAACAATTACTGCAAATTATTTTGTAATCAATGCGACAATGAACTTTGGAGAAAATGTTGTGTTCCTTAAAGTCACTGAGTCTCTGTAGCTTTTATTTAGAAATCTTCAAATGAGGCTTCAACTCCTTTTAGTATAACAAAATCAAGAGAAAATTAGCAAACATGACAAGCTTGCCTTTCATTACCATCTGTACATTTTGCAGCAGTAATCACAAGGTATTTCACTGTGCTTCAGATTGCACATGTCACCAAGGAACGAGTGCTCAATAGAGCTCTAATTAATAAGACCTAACTTCCCCTCAGCTCGTTCAGCTCAAACTTATGGCCCAGGGATGGGACTCTCTCCTTTAACTAGATCAGTTCACTAAAACACATGATCTGAAACCAGGGAGCTGACATTATTAAGCAATGACTGATACACTGAAACCTTGCTTTGCGGTTCCAGCAGTACTTGAATATTCACTCCTTGCAAATAGTTGAGGGTGTCTTACCCACAAGACACTTTGTGCACATGACTCCTTGCAGAATCATCTACTTGAACAAGTATATATGGCATGGGTTGTTCAGCCAGACTTGAGACTTTAGTTATGCAAAAGAGCATTTAGTCGTCCCCCAGAATCTGAGTACTGGAACTACAGTGAATGGAAAGGAAAGGATCCAAATCTGGGACCCAGATTTTCTCTACATTGCAATACCTGGGGAACAGGGAATCAGGTTATGAGGCTCTACCTCTTACTCTCAAGCTAGTAACTGACAACCTAGCATTACTTTGTATTTGACAGCTTTACCAGATGTGCCAGCATTCTCAGTTTCACAAAGGGACAGGCGTGGTAGAAATTGGAATTGCAAGCAGAAATTTGAGAGAACAAGTTAAAAGTGCTCAATGAAATCGGTCCCACTTAGAGGTCAGTTCTTTGTGAGCAAGGTCCTATTGTGTAAACCAAGATTTGTGTAAGAGGAGACCATCTGGATGCCTGTGACCCTGTTCTAGGAGTTGCTTTAGATGTTAATAAAATATGATATACTACATGAAACTACACGAACAACATTCATCACAGCTGCCTTCTCTTGGAGAAGCTGTTCTGCAAAGGACCAATGGTGCTGCAGGAATAGTAGGCAGCCATACCTGCCCTGTAAATTTCTTTGCTTTCACTGTCCTTTTCCTAGCATTTACTGTTTTGTGTTTGTGATTTCCATTCCTCCCTTTTTGTTCTGTTTTCTCCTCTCCTCTGTTATCTTCCATTTCCCATTCCTCCTAGCAGCCACTCTCATTTCCGTCTGCTCCTCCCTGTGTGGCCTCATCCTGAATAGGAGATCTCCTGAACCCTTTATCAGCTGATCTAAAGCTGGTTCATGCCAGAAGCATCAGGTCATGCAAGGTTCAAAAAACAAAGACACGCAAATTAAAACTAAAGCAAGAGAGAAGCATGAATTCTGGTTTTGCCAGGTCAGAGCTGTTTCTTTATGCATCTTAGGAACCAGAGAGCATTAACAAATGTCAGGACTACTAAAATATACAAATAATGGCATTATCTCCTTTATTGAAATAGAAAAGAGTACAGTGTTCTCAGCCTCTATTTCAGGGATATGTAAAAACTTTGAGAACGCAGAGACACAGCATGATATTTACTGAGATTTCCTAAGGGAATTCAGCCATTGCTGGGTGTTGGGTCCCGTAGGCATCAAACTTCAAGTGGCTGAAACACGATCTGAACTAGATCGCTCCATACCCTCCGGCGGCAGGCGTACGAGCGCTGCAGAGTGCCCGCCTGCCCTATTCGTCCACCCCCTCATCCCAAACGGCCGCGCTTCCTCTAGGTGGCACACATGTACCTCTCCTAAAATTCCCACGGAGGTGGACACTTGCCTGATACTGCATTTGGCAGCTTTCCTACGAGATATTGTAATTTAAATAAACAACTAAATAAACAAATAAATAAATACATAAGTACATAAATACATAAATACATAAATAAAATAAAGTCAGGGAGTGGGGCTGCAGGGAGTGGGGCTGCCGGCTCCACAGAATCGAGGCAGGGCATCAGGTAAGAGATGGGGCATCGTGTTTGCCATCCCCAATGAAAGCGACGAGTGAAAAGAGTAAAGATCATCATCAAGCAGAATGGTCTTGAAAAAATGTCCTTGACTTTGAAATCTGTGGCAGTGCCTGGAAGCTGTGGGAACTGCTAAATGAAATCAGGCTTATAAAAGTGCGTATTAGAATATAGCAACTGTGTGGAGAGTACAGAAAAGGCTAATTCTACTCCAGAGCAACCCACCATCACCCATAGGCATGGAGAGGTGCACAATCAGCCCCCAAAACAAGAATCATGTCTGCTGGGGCTTGAGTGTGACAAACATCTTTGTGTGTGCTGCCCCCGCCTGTTCTGGTTTTGCAGCCCACGTGGTCAGGGATTACGTCTGTCACAGGTATGACCTCCATCCATCTGCTACTCATATTAAGAGCTCTATCTCATTTCTTGCAGGCTCTTAACTAAGAGGATAGTGACACACTGAAACAGGTGGCCCAGAGAAGCTGTGGCTGCCCCCTCCCTAGAAATGTTCAAAGTCAGGTTGGACAGGGCGTATAGTGAAAGATGTCCTTGCCCATGTCAGGGGCACTGGAACTAGATGATCTTTAAGGTCCTTTCCAACCCAAACCATTCTATAATTACCCACAAATGAATGGCACATTCATCACACATACCACTTCTCCACAACTATGAGCTGCTGTCTTGCAGTAATCTTGTCAATCACTTCCTTGCTGTGTTCTTACCTCTTTGTTTGGAGGTCCTGAAGCTTGAATACAAGCTGTTTTAAGTGTCTTTTGGAGGAACAGAAAAACAAATAAGCAAAGATCCATATTGCATTTATTGCTAAAGGCCTTGTTCATACAGCACTCGCAGTAGTGGTGCTCTGCTTTGCTGTTACCTCTAAGCAACACCATAAATTTAATTAATAGCTTATAAACCTACGATAGCCACAGGTCATAACCCAACATGTGTCATAGAGATATGCACACAATCAGAAAATGCAAAAGAAAGAAGTTAAGATGATAAGGATTAATTCTCCAAGTCTTTCCAGACTCTCCAGTTTCTAAGTGCTGGCCATTAAACAAACGTATTTTTTGATTTTTTAAAATATGCTTTTGAAAACCACATAAAAGTTTGCTAGTTAGAAGGCCTCCTCATTCAAACGATCAGATGACCTATGTCCAGTACATGCGGAGGAAATCACAGACTTGGTATGCACTACAGACACCTGAAACCACTAAACCAACACTAACCTATTCTTGAGATGCCATTACTTCACCAGCTGCAGCAGCTGGCACGTCTCTGCACCCAGAATTTTCTGCTTCTCTGTTGGGTAGAGTCATTGCTTTGGAGTCCAGCCAGGAAGGCTGCTGCAAACCTGATGAAAGAAGACATGGCAAGCATGCTTAGGCTGCGATATTAATGGTCTGCCTCTACAAGGGAAGCTGTGCTTCCAGCTGCGGAAACCCCGTAACTCCTCAGTGAGGAGGCAGACAGAGACCTGCAACTCACGTAACAAAATTATGCTGTGGGAATAACAGAAGAACAGCTCCTGAGCTGCAAAAAGTTAGACTTCAGAAAATGTGTGGGGTATGTGCTGCATTAGTACATTAAGGATCATTGCAAGGATCACAGTCTTCAAGATGTACTGAACACAGCACAAACCAGTAACTGGACAGAAAAAATACCCACACAACTAATTTTTCCCTTATTTTAAACAAACACTTTATTTTTATTTTTAGGTTTTTTTTTAAGTAGAAGAAAGTATTTCCAATCACATTCCACTCCTAAATAAAACTTGAAGGTAAATACTTATTTCTTTAAGAGATTGAACAGTGGTTGGAGGTATCCAAGACTATAGGAATGGTAATTAATGGGCACATGTGCTATGACAGGTGAGCACAGTGCCATTCCAGAGGCAATAGAAAACAAAACACCTGTGTTTCCTAGTCAGTCACCTCTTTCATGAATATGTAACTTGAAAACAAACACAAGCTCAAATGTGCTTGATAACAGCCATTATAGACTATCCCCAAAAAATCCCCAGAATAGCGTGTGAGAACTTGTTGTAGCACATATGGAGCTTGCACTGCAGCATCAGCAGGCAAAGAAAAAGCAGTAGATAAGATGTATCCTCCCTCCATGCATGGCAGCCACTTCTGCTGACTACTTGACCTCCACACAAAAGCAGAGAGAATCAGAAGCTATCGCTGGCCCTGAAACAGGTTGCACTAAATGGCTATTCAGCATCATAAAACATCCCAATCTGCTCTTGTTCATAGAAAAAAAATAACAAACATGCACACCCACACAGAGTGTTAAACCTGTCATATTTCCCCACTTTTGGCACCCTGTACGGCTTACAGCCAGGAAAAACAGCTTTCACAGGATTCACAGAATCACAGAATCACAGAATATTAGGGGCTGGAAGGGACCTCGAAAGATCATCAAGTCCAACGCCCCTGGCAGAGCAGGATCACCTAGAGTAGATCTCTCAGGAACACGTCCAGGCAGGTTTTGAATGTCTCCAGAGAAGGAGACTCCACAACCTCTCTGGGCAGCCTGTTCCAGGGCTCTGTCACCCTCACTGTGAAAAAGTGTTTCCTTGTGTTTAAACGGAACCTCCTATGCTCCAGTTTGCACCCACTGCCCCTTGTCCTGTCATTGGGTGTCACCAAGAAGAGCCTGGCTCTGTCCTCCTGACACTTGCCCTTTACATATTTATAAACATCAGTGAGGTCACCCCTCAGTCTCCCCTTTTCCAAGCTAAAGATACCCAGCTCCCTCAG
>VWZK01000522.1:0-20197 GCA_013396935.1 Baryphthengus martii
AGATGATCCTGAAGGTCTCTTCCAACTAACGACATTCTGTGATTCTGTGATTCCGTCCTGAGTTATAGCTGCAAATCAGACACTGGAAAAGCTAGAGCTATACTTCATAACTACAGTATGTACCCTCTTTTTTTCTTGTCTGTGATTCTGTAACTTAAAATGTATTTACAAATCCTTTATGTTAATATTCAAACAGGATTCAAGCACCCTGTTATGAACGTTGAAAGGACTTTTCTTTCGTCTGTTACAATGTCACTAAAGTTACATGACATTACAAGTGCTCAAGAAGTGCTATCAGAAATCTGGGAAATCAGTACCTTCCATGCATGATGCACATGAAGATTTTTTTCTTCCACTGTTGTTTTGCAAGGTGCCAGAAGTCACACACATTTACGTATCTTGCATCACCATCATCATCTGCATCATTATCACCATCATTTCAAGCAGTCTGGTATTTTTCAAATGCACTCATCCATGCCAGTTTGGCCGAGAGACTAGCAGCATATAGGTAATGGGTATCAAATATATGTGTTCAACATCTGTAGTCCTGTGATTCCCAGGACTACAGACAGGTGAATGTCCTCTAAATAGTGAGAGTAATGCTTAAATTTTTACTCATCTGCAGTGATTACACAGAGATCTTGCTTCAGTGAAGTGTGTTTTCAATGTTGTAACAGTATCAAGGCATAAAAAATCCAATGTGATACTCACAAACTTTAATTTTCCACTAGCTTCTCAGTGATTAACAGCAATAGTACTTAAAAAAAACCAGCTTTGTAAGATGATGTGTTAAATAAAGTTATGTATTAAATTCTGAATTTTGAAGTCAGAGGAGACCAGAAAATTTAAACCAAATGAGGATCTGCTGTGATGTCTGTTTTAGGCTAAATTAAGCATAGCCTTTTAGCCTGTGTTCAGTCATCCAAGCTTGTGTTCACTTTTATGTAGTTTGACAAACTGAATCATCTGAAGGCCTTTCCTCACAATACTCAAGAAAATGTTTATACTGACCTATACTCCTGATTTACCTTTTGATCAATATATTTGTTGTCTTCAATTGCTGATCTTTTAGAGTGGTCACATGAGGAAGAAGATGCTGAAGGAAGTCTTCGCAGCAAACAGCTGGTATCTTGTTGCTGGCGATCAATAAACTGCTTCATAAAACTTTCCCTTGTGAACAAATAGAAGATATTGATGGATTAAAACCCCAGGAAGAGTTAATATTTGGTTTTCTTTATGACATGTCACAACCCATTAGTGCTAAGATGGATAAACTCCAAGAAAAAGTTGTACTGGCTGTAGAGGTATAAATGGACAAAGTGCTGAAACAACTCCTAAACTTCAGTTTATTTATTAATCTCTAACTTTATTTATTTACCAAACAAAGTGCTAAATATATGAAGTGTCTTTTGCAGCTTTCAGCTTTTTCGAGCTCATTAAACAGCAAGTTGTTACTTCAATGTAAATCAGCGGCTGATACAATCCAAAGGAAACATTCTGCAAGAAATTCTTTCCTGAAGATTTCAAACATCTGTTCATATAACTGCTTTGAATGCCAGTATTAAGGCACTGCAGCAATTCTGTGCCTCACATATGCTGTGTTTAAAACATAGAAGCATTCCTGTTTACAACAAATGTACATTTATCTTGCTGTATTTTAAGTTTAGTAGAATTGTCCCATTTGACTATGTGAAAATGAATTTTTATCTGGAGAGATAGTTCTATAAAGCACAATAGCTTCAGATTTAAAGATATGATTTGCTAGTGATAGTTTGAAGTCTGTTTCAGTAGTTAGCATGATCATATATCAGTCTAGAGCATGCTGGGAAAAAGCACAGCTAGAAAGAAATACCTCAAAATACTAAGACTAGGAGAAGAATGCCCTCAATATATAACCAAAAAGTATTTTGATTTTAAAAGCAAAACACCTACAACTGCTTCCTTCAGATTTGGAAGGTTTTTTTTTCCTGACCCTTCTAACTGACATTATTCCTTTCACTCAGCTAAGATGACACAAACAAGTCAAATCAGTTGTCTTAGCTTCCGAGTTTAATTGAAAGAAAGGTAACCTCAGGACACCCAGAACAGTGACAGCCATTTTTCACACCATCCTCTCTCCTGGAATGTGCTCAATGGGGATACTGGAATGGGTACGGACAAAAGACCTGTTTGGCCAGTCCATGCTGTTTCAGTGATTTCTGCTGCTTAAGTGATTTCAGATTTCTGTAAGCTTTTTTGGGACCACACCAAGAACAACTGTACTGTGACCGATGATCTAGTAGTCATCTGAGGGTCTGATTCTTTGTTAAGGTGAGTTTTACAGGAAAGTGGTAACTATATAAATACAAAAAGGGGACAAGGTTATCACAGAGTAACTTGGATTGGATGGCCTGTGTTATTCCCTGTAATGATTTGCTGTTGGCCTTATCTTAAAAAAGCTACATGAGAATTGATTGGACTGTTAATTGTCTATGTCAGACAAGAATCTAAAATCCAAATGGGAGTGGAGAAATAACAACACATTTTTCAATCATGCTGTACTTGTGTTGGTTCTGGTCAGTCTAGTTGCTTTCATGAATATGTTATAAAGAGTGCTAGAACTAGTATTTTTTTCAAAAGCAAGAATGATACAAAGCCAAAATGTCACATCCTTTTTTGATGCCGGTATTAAATATTTAATTTCTGATTTCCTGAACTATCTGCCTAATCCACAAGCAAACCAGTTAAATATTTTGGGTGCTATGTGTCAAAGGAAATAATTCAATACCTTATTTTTGGAACTGTGAAATCTGAAGGAAGCTTGGAGATTTTCACCATTTGCGGCCTGTTTGGAAATTTTTCAAAGATGCGTAGACGCAATGGAAGCTTCTCTTTTGTATCTGCATTTGCTTCACTTTGCTTTAGCTGAAAACAAGGAAATGAAAAAAATGAGATAAAGGGAAATTGTGCTCTGTAATATCCCAGCCTCGTTTTTCAAATCAAAATAATAACGACAATCACTTAAAGGAACAGAAGATGGCAGCAAAGATCTACAGAAGGTAACTGATACTCATGAGCCTATTGGTCTGCTTGTGCTAGAAGCTGACAAACACCTGACAATACCATGCCTTTAATTGAAAGCCATAAAATGGGAGGATTGCTGATAATTTTAATCTTAAAATATGAAGCATATTAGTGTCCTATTCAATATGCTTATTTCTATGTTTTCTTCACAGATTCCTAACACTTTATCAAATAAACACCCATGGTCTTTTCTTATCAGGCACATCTTTCTGCACATGCTAACAAGCTCTTCGATATTCAAACAGAACACAGCATTTTAAAACGGAGTATTTTTAAAGGAATCCAGCTCTCAGAATATGAAAATAACAGGAAAACTACATTTAGATGAATATTACAAAGGACTCAAAAGAATCATCATCTACATCATCAATTCTGATACTGAGCTGCACCAAAACACATAACAAAAGTTGCATTTTTAAGTATCCACAAATGGTTATTTCATGGAATATCACACAACTAAATAGAGAAAATGCAGATACATCTATCTATGTGGACAGATGATGGCTACATCTAATGATGTGAGATTAAAAAGATATGATATGGAGATATGATTCCTGAATTGTGATTGCCTTATGCAGCAATTCAGTTTTGTCATTGCAACAAAATACTAAGTCAAAAATAACCAGTGAAATTCATTTTTACATTTATTTTAAGCAGTAAGTGCATTCCGTACTATTTCAATAAGCATACATTTATCTGACTGAGATTACTGAAATTCTCCTTCTCCCACCTGCTTGTGAGCATAGGCTTAGAAGCTTACATTTTTCAAACAGATTTTCACCATCAGCAACTGCAGGGAATACTGCTGATAGATATTTACCAGGGGTAATTGCCCAGGAAGTCAAATGGAGTTTTAACTCTCATTTGCACTGCCTAGTGAAATGCACACTCCCACAGCATGCTGTAGAACAACTGCTCTGCTGCACTGTCACACTATCAACAACATCACCACTTCCAGCCATAAGCCAGCTTAAACTGAAAGTCAATTCGTATTCAGTCGGATATAAGTTGTTATGTGGACTGAAAACTGTTTGAGGAACTACAAACAAAGACTAATGATTAATGGTAATGCATTCAGTCAGAACAGAAGAGGAATACTGCATAAAACTGTATTATGTCCAGTCCTATTCAATTGCTTCATTAATGATCCTTAAAAGGAAAAAAATATGACATTAATGAAATTCACTTCATAATAAAATGTGAAGAGTAGCAAATACCACATTGGACAAGAAAAAGGACAGATTTAGAAACAGGGGCAGGAAATAACAGACTGAAAAAATTCTAGAGCAAGAATAATAACAGAAACTAAAGAAGAACTTGTACTTCAGTACAACATCAAAAGGCCAATTTGAGCACCAATTACATTACCAGCCAAAGGCTATGCTCACAACCGATCTCTGTTGGTTAGACGTTATAATAGTTTTAGAAAATGGAATAGAAGTCCACAGCTCCTCTCTGTGCTGCTTTGAAGAGGCTATACTTGGGTAGGCATTCACTTCTAAATACCGTTTTATCAGTCTCACACTGACAAGCCACAATAGTGAAGAAGAAAGCCTTGAAAACAAGGGGAGAACTGGGCAAGGGAGAAAAAAAGAGACAGACTAAAGGGATACAATATTTATACTACATCTACCGTAACAGAAAATAAAGTAAGGGCAGGGGAGATGATGTAAATTTATATTAAAAATATTTGAAAAACATATTATTTCAAGAACATGGTAGAGTATCCCAAATACAGGAACAAGGAGGTGAAATTAAGAAAGGGAATTTCTAGGATGAGAACAAAGATTACTATCCTCACAGGGAAATCTCTGAGTGTTCAGAGAGGTTTCCAGAGGGGAGTGCCTCATCATTTCAAATTCAGACTAGACAGAACCCTCAAAATGCCAGAGCACAGCAGAAAGAAATCACTCACTGACAAGGAAATGAATTGGGTAATCTAATAGGGGTTTTCTGCTATGCTGCACTGTTGAAAAGCTTTGGGAAGGGGTAATTTTTAGAGGAAAAAAAGAAGGTTTCCAGTTTCTGCTGTTTCCTTTTTTAATAAGAAATCATTGCATTAATATTAATATTTTGGCATGGACAATGTCTCTTACAGTTATGAACTCTTATTCACAGAAGCTGCTGTATACAGAATAGAGAGTGTACGATAGATTGTAATGCTGTCTGAAGTCTCGGTGCTTCTGATAGATTGGGCAGAGCTTGGAAGCATTAAACTGTATAGTTCATAAAGTAAGCAAGGGGACAGCAATACCCCCTGTCTAAACAGGAGAATGATTCAAGGTAGGCTTTAAAACAACCTATAATCGAAATAGTTCTATAGAATATCTGAAATTACTCATGCTGTGTTAATATTACACATTGAGGAGCGTGAGGCATTTAGCTTCACTGAGCTCTTCTCTATGCACTCAGGGTGTAATTGCTGCTCCACATGTGATACATTCTGTTTTGTATTGCTGCTTAAAACCCTCACATTTCAGCTTCTTTTGATGCATAACAAACAGATATTTTTAAAGGTACAGGATTGTGTTGAAATGTGGCAACGATGGTGCAGTACGCTGAAATGTGGCAATGGTGGTGCAGAGTGTTTCAAGTAACAGCTAAACTAAATATAAAATTTCAGGCCATTTTCTTTATGTACACTCGCCTGAATTGCTCTGCATGGCCCTTGATCTCCAGCCCCAAAGAGCCTACCAGCAACAGTTCACCAATGTTTTGTCAGCCTGGCCTGTCTAAATTCTCTTGTGGCTGCTAAAACTGTAAAAAAAGTTTACAGCTGTAAGTCATAGAAGGAATTTATATCTGCTTCCACTGTTTCCACGGTGCTTGATTTTTACAGGGGCAGACTTAATGGCAAGATACATACAGTACAACTGTTTCCTCTGAACCTAGATCAGAAGAACTCATTCAAGTAGTATATGACTATTGAGGTGTGGCAGAGAGAAAATCCTAATTTGGGATTCCAACGGCAGCTTGCATTACAGGTCCCTGAAATCCAAGCCCTCCCTGATATGTTCACATAATTGTCTTAGATCAATACAAAAGGCACCTGTGAGAAAGGCAGACTTATTGGTGAAGAGAGCATATTTATGTGTTTCTTTTTTTCCTCCCAGAAAGACATTATGGCCATGTCTCCATTTCATTCAGAGCAGATAGAAGTGAATCCCTCAGTTATCAGCACTTCTGTTTGCTTGTTTCGTTTATGGGCTGTGCTGGTAAGCAAACCAGATTATTAGGAAACATTTCTTCACTGAAAGGGTTATCAAACATTGGAATAGTCTGCCCAGGGCAGTGGTGGAGTCCCCATCCCTGAGGGTATTTAAACGGTGCTTAGGGACATGATTTACTAGTGAGCTTGCAGTGTTGGGTCAAGGGTTGGACTGGACGATCTTGAAGGTCTCTTCCAACCAAAGATATTCTGTGATTCTTCTTGGAGGTAACAAAACTGCAAGCTCCACTTTGACTATACACAAATGCACACCAGGCACTGAGACTCAGGTAAGCATCAGAATGGCTGACTGGTCCTTAAAGTGGCTTCAAACCCCATGTGTGATGGGGCATATGGTTCAGTGTGAGACTGAATGTTTTCTGAAGCAAAATCCTCTGACCTGCAAACACCGTGAGTGCGTTGGCAGTGGAATTGCTCCATTGTATGGATTCTCTCCTATGGTGCAGCCCAGGTGTTATGTAGTATGATCTCATCCATACTACTTCATACAGCTTCAACTGTAAATGTATTTGTGACTTCAAGGCTTTCTTTCAAAAAGGTGACTGCTGAAACCAGCTTTAGCGTAGTTAAGATCTGGGCCCTTGAAACTGAAGAGAATCTGTAAGTGGTTGTCCTAAATATACATAGTAGAACGAATGGTGCAAGTGGAAGACTGGGATAGAGGCAGAGACAATAAAAGAGACAGCGAGTAATTACGTGTGATAAAATAGGGGCAGGGTTATCTTTTCTAAGGCAGATGCACCCTGGATGTGGTCAGACCATTGTGCTGGGATGGTCAGAAAAGCAATCACTGCCCTGCTGGAGACAGCAGCCCTCCTGGCAGGCAGTTGACATTTCCCATGTAACCACACTGGTCCCACCAGGCCAACAGAGCCATACCACAAGACTATTCACAAACCATCCCACTTCTGCCATCTACTAAAGCTTTCTCATCTGTATTTCAGAAATGAAATTGTTGACATTTAAAAATTAACACCCCCCCCCAACTACAGTACTGTAGTCACACAATATACACAGCCTTATGTAGAACCTGAAGAGGAGAGTAAGACAATAAATGGTGTTTTTTCATTTTTTTAAAAAATCTTAAAACATCGCAGCACTATAGTCACCCAGATATTAATCATTACAAATATGGTGAGTGTAAAAGTAGTGAGTTCATTTAAAGTGCATGCTGCAACTCCTTTGACACAGTGACTCGAGCTGCTGAAAAAACATTAAAGCAGCAGGACCTGATGAAGGGTGCTGTGTTCCCACAGTCTCTCCCTATGTTCACCAGAAGAGACATGCCACAGTGCACTTCAGATCTTCAGGAGAGTGCAGGGCAGTGTTAGGCTTGCCCTCCAGCCTACTGCCTCTTCTGCAGAAGCTGAATATGAGAAGTGCCTGTACATGCAGAGGTCTCATTATGGACTCAGGTGGGAGCTGGCAGCCTGGAACGTGGAAGTGCTCCAGGCTCTGAGAAAATGAACAACATCACCTGAACAGTTCAAAAGGCTAACTAAAGTGAGAATCTCTTAATAGCACCCGTTTGCATTTTGAGACAGAAATATCCTCAAAAGTAATGTTCTTTACAAAGCAAACCAAAAGGTCAACACAGTCATTGAGTTTCTAAGATGGTGACACTTTGGTGAAAACACACCAAAGGAGAAAGAGTTAATCATAGCCAAAGGGATAAGATCCACCCTTCCTAACTTTGTCTTGCTCTCTATTCATTTAGTTCTAAATCATGGAAGAAGAGCCAGTAATGTGCAAAACGTAGAGTGAAAGAAGCAGTTTTCATATGGTTTGTGAGGCAAGAGCATACGAAATTTACTTAAACGTTCTGTAAATATTTCAATAAAATTAAATGATTATGAAAAATTTGCAGCATGCTCTTTCATTTTAGCTGACAGTTTTCATAACAGGCTGAAATCAAACATGTTCCAAATTAAAAGCTTTGCTGCTGATGTACACACAGTTTGTTTAGGAACTGGACAGTTGCCCGGAATAACTTCATGGTGACTGAAGAATTCAAACCTTTTGAGAAAGTTCAGGGGGTCTCGCTACAGGATAGTTTTAAATTAATATTGTTTAATATGTTATAGTGCACTGCTGTATTATCAACATTTTTCACTGTAAATCTCCTTTAGGGGCTGTAGCTGAAGACTAAAGTGACTATACAGTATCTGTGTTACACTTGTAGCAAGATATGTTATGTGCTCCAACACCAAACACTGAGCATGAAAGTGCACAGGGATAAAAGACATTCCACTGATACCAGCACCCAACCAATAGTTTTCCAGATTTTTTTTCCTTAACCTTTAGCTTGTCAAAAGGAACTGTGAGTGAAATCCAAGTAGTCAGCATTAAATGACATGTAAATTAAACAACTAAAAATCAGAAAGACAAATTAAATGAGCTATTTTTTTTTTCTTTCTGTTATTATTCTGAAATCGTATAGACCTGGTAAATTTTTGGACATGAATAAGCTATATTAAACCAAGATATGGGTAAGCTTTCAAGGCCCACACTCAGCTTTGTCATCACTTTGTATCAACTTTTTTGTACCTGCATTTGATTTAAATTTCAGTACAAACCAGCTGTTCACTCACTATTATTTACATCTGCAACTCCATTAGCAATGAAGGAAAAGCTCAGTTTTGTTTGAGCAAACTGCACAATGAAAAAAGGGAGTCAAAAAACAATCACGACATTAAGGTAAAAAAAAAAAGATAACTTGAATTTGAGTAAAAGTAAGACTTTCAGTGTTAAAAACAAGCATTTATGATGTGTAGAACTTATTAGTATGTCTATAGTGCCATATAAAAGACTGCCAAGGGCCTATTCCCTTGCCTAAGTTCAGATGGCACCCATTGACTTCAACCATCATTCATAATATTTGGTTCTAAGTTCTTCTAGGCTCTGTGTGATGGCCCCGAGACATAATTACAGCACTTATTTTTCTACAGGTTTTCCCACCCTTCAAGACATCTGAAACAAGAGAGCTTTTATGTGCAATTCCCCCGAGGAGCACTTCTGTAGGATGATGTTTGGATTGTGTATTGCTTCCTTCAAGAGGCAGAAGAGCTTGTGAGTCTGGCTGAAGGTGGAATAGCATTACACGACTGTGTGGCTTAGAGTCCAACCTGGTGAGGCCTTGTCCATGCTTTTTTGAAAGCGGTTCTCAATTAAAATATTCCCTGAATGATACCAAAGTACTGTCTGGGAGAAAGTAGCCGGAACTATAGGAGATAGCCAGCAGTGAGCTAATAATTATGCACTACGCACAGGAAAGGGGTTAACACTTGAGCTTGCTCTCTTTTAGTTAACTATTTAGGTGTACCAGTTTCAAATTTTGCCCCTTGTGCTCACCTAAACCAACAGGGACATTGCAAGCAATAAAAAATTCATCCATGTAGGGACTGCAAAACAGAAACTAAATTGATTTTAACCACATTCTGCGCTGCCTTGGGGAATTTTCAGTGAAATGTACCAAAAAATATGATTACGGTGGTGCTGGCATTCACAATAGATACCACACTGTTGATAATATAAGGGTAAAATCAACTGGAAAAGTTCCCGGCAGATGGAGGAAAAAGATTGCACATATATTTCTCATACACATAAGATCTGGGTTTTTTTTTTTATAAACAACTCTTCTGTGTCACAGGGCTTATATGTAGTGTGTAGTATGATTCGGTGCCGTGAATGCTATTTGCTAGTAGTTCATTTAAGTAATTTTCTCTTCAGTTTTGCATAAAGTCTTTCAAAATAATAAGATGTTGAGTAAGGTTTCACAAATGCAGGCTTTTTAATAACATCCTTCCAGTAATTGTAGCTCCTATCAGTTCTTCAGGAACAACTGCTGCTGACAAGATGTGATTGCAATTCAAATGGTATAAAATTCCTCTAGCAAAGTCTGGCTAAGATTTAGTCCATTTATCTAATAGAAAATGGGAATCCAGAGTGTTACGGAGTTTCTCTTCAATTAACTCAGATAAATAAGGTGATTTTTTTCAGAGCTATTGCTTCATGCTGTCTACAGACTCAAGCAAACATTGCCACACTGACTAAAATTCAGCCATATTTTCAAATCTTTTTCCCCTCTGCAGTGGTAAGAATTACAGCATTTTAAAAAACACGAGATCTGAGATTCAGTGCAGTCAGTGTTGGTAACCAGGGCCCCAGGAATGCACTTACCACACCAGAATCAATCTCCTTGCCTTTAGACTGAGGTACCTACATGAGCTAATTAAGCTATGGTTGCCTTAGTCTCTCTTTATAGCCAAAACTGACAAAGAGGTATTTGTAGGGGTCAGTTCAGACCTTGGGCTGGCTCTGTTTTTCAGATGTGCTTATCTTTTTCCATTGTAGGAAACCTTAGTCCAGTATGTTCTTTAAATCGGACGTGTGATTCCCAGTGTTAGGCAGTTTAAATCTAGGCCATAGCATCTATAATGGTACTCATCTCAGTTAATTATAGCTGTCCAAATACAAAGTACATCGTATAATCATCTAGGCACTTCCTATATTTAAACTGAAAAAGTATCTCTAGATATTGACTCATTTGATACTAACACATAAGAAAAGCAAGATGGAATATCACCTTAGTATAACTCCTTCATTGAGTGTAGAGATAATATAAGGATACATCTATACTATTAATGTACTGGCATATGAGCCTAAGAACTGGAATAAAGACCTCGTTCATTGTGTTATGGTGTTAGCAAGGCTGCTTGCAGTTTTGGCCTTGGCTAGCAAGCACTCTCTCTGATCATGCCTGAGCACAGTTTGGGGCTTATCCCAGATGGGGACACTCCCAGCAGGCAGTAAGGACGCTATTTAAGTGGTAGGTAGTTTTGGAATGGGAAAATAATGTAGCTGTATATACAAGCCAGTCTGTGCTGGCCAGCTAGCCAGAGAGAGAGCAGGTCCTAGACAACTCTTGATACAGATCAGCTAAATTATTACCTTAAAGAAGATGTTCTAGTTTATATAAGATAAAATGGCTTATCTTAGATAAGATAAACCCCACCCTTATTTTAGAACAGTTCAGGGGTAGGTGCATTTTTTGAAAGATAGTTTAAAATAGATAACAGAAATGAAATATAAATCTAACGCTAACATGCATAGCTATTCATTTAATAGCTTTTTCACATATAAATGCAGTGTTACCATTTTCATATTCATTATTTATCTTTTGGGATAAGTAGCAGAAATATTTTTGTTTCCATACAAAGGCTAGTGAGTCACAAAAGAATATCCATTATAATAAAAAATGCATTACATGCTCCATTTCATCAGAGGAAACGGCTTGAAACTTCACTTAAACTAGACATCATTATTTGTTATGAATTGTCTATTTGATGAACAATAAGCAACTAAAATATTTTCAAGTGAACAAAAGCACAAGATGTATGAACTCTGCTCTTATACAAGCATAATCACTCAACATTGACTAGGTACAATATGTTCATATTCAAGATTTACAGTAAAATTCATTACACCCTGAAAGGGTGCTTCTGCACAGGGAACAAAGGAATACCATTGCAGGACAATTCAGAGACTCCTAATATTTGTTTACCTCATCCAGACCCTGCAAAAAGGAAGGTTTCTGGAGGTAGCTAGTTGTAAATAGCGCTTAACTATGTGTAGATGAGACACAAAACACTATCTGCCCTGCTGGGTTCGCAGAAAAATAGAGACGATCTGGGAAACGATAACTGTGGAGGGACTTTCAAAGGCTCTCTCATTTACTTAAAAGAGGCAGCTCTCATTTACTTAAAAAAGAGCCGAGGACACTCAGAGAACCAGGCTCTGATTGTCCGAGGAAGTCAGCAGTTAGACTTTCTATGAGGACACAGGCAGCGAGAGGTATATAAAGTGCTGAAGAGCAGCGAGGTCACAAGGATAAAAGACTCTATCTGCAGAGAATCTGTGCGTTTCTCCTCACGGTTTAACAAAGCAATAGTGGCTGGATTCGTGTGATCAGGAATCAAAGCGAAAGTATAGGAAGACTGGAATATGATCCATGCATGCAAAACTTTTATTCCAAGTGATTTGTATAGGCTGCTCTATATATTGTCCAGGATATTATACGGGATATGTCTACTACTTGTGGACATAAGGCATATCTTGACTTACTACTTAGTTTTATCTGCATGGCAGGAAACAACACCTACGCTATGTGAACTTAATTCCAGATTCCAAAAGCCAACCAATGTGTTCCCTATGAATTTGTGAGTGATGATTGAGGTGGAAACAGTTGAGTGTAGATGCTGAAGGATATTTGTCACAGATTGTGATGCAGGTACTTGTGCAGAAGGATGCATGCCATTTCTGCAGGTCGTGGTAAAGCAAACCTACGTTGAGTTCTTTTTAGGTGTGCTGCAGTCTGCGGACATCTTGTAAAGGGATGCTTTGCTGGCACAGATCTATATAACGTGACTTTTAGCACATAAAGACAAAAAGTATAATCTACTCACAATAACTGTAACTAGGATAAGAATGCTTCATTGGCAACATGGAATACAATTCAGATAAGACACCGGACAAATCTTTCTAAAAATACCTTAACGGTGCCAAATGTGATCATGAATATATTATTCTCAGTGTTGCTGACAGGACAAGCTAAGCAAACCTCTACCACAGTGTGCAGCACTCCTTTTGTTTGTTTCCAGTGCTTTTATTATAAATGCCATTAACACGTGGATTTGTTTTATTAAGTGTATTGAACTAAATATGTATGAGGCTGTACACTTGATCTGATCTCCATGTAACCAGTTTGTTTGGGATTGGAAAATTGGTGAAGATCTCTGGAGGGGCCACAGAGATCTTCTCTATAATGTAGTTCTAGAGAATATAGAGGCACACTTTTCACAAGAAGCCTTGGTGACAGGAGAGGAGGAAAAGAGCACCATTTGCTTCAAGAAAAAAATTGTCTGGATAGAACAAAGCAATTCTTCACTATGAAGACAATCATTGGAGCAAGTTGCCCCAAGAATTTGAGGAATTTTCATCACCGGAAATATTCAAAACTTGGCTTGACAGAACTCTGAGTAACTTCATCTAAAGGTCTGCTTTCAATAGCAGGTTGGACCACGTGGTCTCCAGAAGTTCCTTCCAACCTAGATTCTTCTATGATTCTATTATTTGGTAATAACTGTGAACTGCAAGACAACAGATAATTATACTTTTCAGTTTCACGGTTGTGTAAATGCATCCGCCAGCTCCTGATAATTTTTACTTTCGTTCAAACCGTTACTGGGCTCTGTTAGATTCTGTGAAAAGGTAATTAATATAACTTAAATTTGAGAGAATATTTGCAACCCCCATAGTAGAACAATTTTTACAATCATATAACCTTTACACTAAGAAGATGTAACCGAAGTTGAGAAAACTGAGGCCAGAATCCAGTATATTCCTTTCAAACAGGGGAGACTTCGTCTTTGCACAAATTAGCTGCCCCTTGTCTTTTTGTGCTTTGCTTTTTGTTCATTTTGAACCAGAGGCAGTACATTCAATTTGATAGAGGTGGCCTGAGTTTTAGATTCATTGCAGTTCTACAGTATTTCTCCAGTGTAGAAATTCACACAGAGAACAGATTTATTTAACCAAAGGACATGCAGAGGAAAACCTATATGAGTGGCAACTGGGAGGACACAGAGACTGAAAGAAAAGACTTAAGAAACCTTCTTGGCTGGCCTCGATGAAAACAAAGAGAGTTTGGTGTTACTGGCTGCCCCTTCTCCCACATGAGTTTGTTGACAAAATTGTAGCCGGGGCTGGATTCCTGTGTTCTCTTGTTCCCTTTCACAAGAGATGAGGATGGTTCTTTTTATGTTCTTGTGGTGATGGTCTGCTTCTTTACAGGGGGAGCTGTGGTTAAGAATTCTCCCTTGATTTGGAAATAGTGCTCCCATTCATTTGATATTATGCAGGAAAACTGTGCAGGCTTCCTCATCTTTTGTCATGTCCTAAAAATAGCACCTGATCCATTTTTCAGGAACCGTGAAGAAAAGTCCTGTGAATTCTAAGCGGAAAGTAAGTAACTTACACTCACGTACCTAAAAATCTCAGGAAAAATATAATGAATTCATCCTTCTAAGCAGTTATGTAGAATGTGTACACAAGTGCATAGATCCAGGAGCCTAAGACACAGTTCAGAAAAGGCAATGCAGATCTGTGTGACACAGAAAGACCCGGAGGCAAACACTGCATGTGTTTTGAAGGATCCAACTGCCATCACAATAATGAGTAATGCTACACAAGCCCTCTCTCTCCTGCCAAATAGCTACAGGACTGTCCCTCAATTCAGAGGATGGAGCATCTAGGATCACCTATCTGCCCTGAGAAGCACTTCCATTTTTCTTAGGTATCAACAAAATAAAACAAAAAATAAAGACTAAATGAGCTCTTGGTGATATAAAAGCTACATAAGCATATTCTTCCCTGGTGATATAAATGAAGCAGCAGAAACTTACATTTATAATTCTGTTACTGCTATTCACACATTCATAGTAAATCTGACTCCCATCTCCCCTCCTTGAAAAGTGTGTACTTTGAATATGATCTTTGACTGGAATTTTCAAAGATCCCTATTTCATACAATAAAACCTTCCTCCAAGAGAACCTCTCTTGAAATTAAAGTGCTTTCTTGACAAATAATACTGTATTGCACATACTAGGGCTTGGCAACTTCTGAGTTAATACTTAGGTGTTTATTTCACCATTGAGCATCAAATATATATGCCAGAATTTGTGATTCATTGATATTGTTTTTAAAAAGTGATAGATAAGTTAAGAGGTAGGAAGAAAACCAAAGGTAGAAGCTACCGCCTTCAGGAGATTTTCAAAACTTTCTTAGTTACCAAAAAAGGAAAGAGTCTGGCACAAGTAGTTTTCCAGATGACTGTATTTCCTAGTCTTGGAAGGACAGCATGCTTTCTAGAAATGGACATATTTTCTGTAAACTTTACTACTTTTGAAACAGCGCTACTTTAAATGCTCTGCATATGGCCTAAGAATGGAGGACCAACTTGGATTTTGTGAATATTTTACTATCTTCACTCTATGATGAAAAGACAGATTTCATGACGTTTACGTAGTACTTAAAATTAAGTTTGGAATCATTGTTGTACTTTTAATCTGTTAATAAAATATGCTCGACCCTTATCTTTCTGGTCACTTGTTAAAAATCCCTTTACATGGGATCAGATATAATGAAAAGGTAATTTTTCATTTTTAATCTATTTTGTAGTTATTTCCCATTTGGAATTATCTCAAGCACTGTCCTCGGAATAAAAATACTCTGGAGGCATGTAAATCTAACTAGGCTTTAAAAAGCTTCTTGATTTTCACACACACATTCACATATTTAAAAAAAATTTATGCCGAGTGTGTTTAAATTAGATATACCCATTATAACACCTTGTTCGCACAATATGTTCATGAAAAATCCCCATGCTGGAACTCCCACTTTAATGCTGAAACCTCGGCACACAAAATTTGGAAGTGATCCTACTGCTGCAATTATCACTGGCATCTCCCTAGATCTGCCGGATGTCTGGAGGTGCTGGGTGAAAGGCACAGGGCTCCGGCAATTTGTTCTGACTAAATGTTTTCAGCATCCCAGAACGAGGTGCAGCAAGACAGTCAGGACCAGATGAGGTTCCTGCTTCATAGCTCTTCACTGTGCAATCCTAATGGGTATCATCAAGATTAAAAAAAAAAAAAAAGAATTCTTTAAAAAGGAAAAAAATATCTGGATGTTTCTTAATGTCTCTGTTGAAGCCTTTGATATTTCACAGCTCTGCTCCTGGTTTAGAAGGTAGGCCTATACACAGGAAAACACTTAGGTCCAACAAGTAGAAAGTCTCCATCTTTTCCATCTATCTTTTTTCTCTCTGTCTTTTCCATCTCCTCATCTACTGATAGACAAAACATCTCTTCTGAGATATTACTCAATGCAGCTTTCAGAACCAGGTGCCCAAAAAATCCAGTACCAGTGTTTGACCCACCGTTGCTCTTGGTCCCCCATGAAAGGCAGTAGTGAGTGATGTGCTTTGGTTCTGCTTATCGAGAATCTGGATGTAGAGGGGAAAAACAAAAAAAAAATTCCTTCATACTGAAACGTATAACTGGGTAACAAAGCATGAGTACAGTTTTGCTCCCCCCTGATCAAAGAAGCTGTTAATAGTCCGCCAAAATGATGTCTGCATTGACAGGACAGTGAGACTCTTTAGTATTAATAGGAGTAAAGTCAAAGCTATCTTCTGAATGAATAATGACTGTATCTGAATGACCTGGACAGGCTGCTTTCAAATACCAAGTTGCCTCACTGGAAAAGAGATCTGAGCAAAGCAACTGGAGACAAAGGGAAAGCAAAAAGATGAAATCCTTGAAAAACAGTACCAGTAAAGCATTAGCAAGCTAGCTGCATGCAGAGAGACAGGGCTTCAGATTATTTCGGACTGCCTTCCTAGTATTTTTTCTATTATGGATTAGATATTTTGAATTCTTGTTAAAAAGAAAATAATCTCCAGAAAATGACGTTACAGAAATTCCATTCTACTAATTCCTCATGCTGACTTACTTGTTTAGGAAAAAAAAAGAGAAGAAAAAGAAGAAGATGGTTTGTAATGAATATTAAGTATGACTTTATCTGAGATGCATTAGTTAAACTGCCAAATTTGCTTGTAAATGCAGATCTCTTCAAATAGACACCCTGTGAAAAGAAACTTTGGTCATATTCTAAAGCTGCATGTACATGTATACAAAGACAGAATCGAGTGGAAGTAATAACAGCCATGGTAGGAAGGAGAGAGCACCAAGGTAGCATTTGACTGGAATGACTGTACATCATGAGCTAGGGGGTATCAAATGAAATAATAAAATGACAGATTCACAAGTAGAAAAAGGAGTGATTTTTTCACATAGTGCATCCTTAAATTTATCTTTGTTACTGCAAGCAGTAAATTCTAGAATATACACAGATTTGAAAATAGATTGAACAAACACATGCAAGAAAAATTCTATCAAGAACCACTAAACAAAGATACACCACGTTGAACACTGGAAGTTCCCAAATCCCTGGAGAGTGATTATCACTCAAGTATGAAATATTGCTGTAGAATGAAGTATCACTATGTGCCTTCCCTGTTTTTGTGCTAGTCCCTAAACATCTTTCACCAGCCACCAGAGACTAGATATCGAACCAGGAGGATCTTTGCTTTGACCTAGTACAGCTGTTGTTATATTCCAAGCCTACAGGTTCTTCCCTGGTAAGCTTCATAATAAATGTCTTAGCAAAATATCGGTATTATTTTTATTTATTTTTAACCAGAAACATAGTGAAATTGTATCAATCACTGACAACAAGAAACTGCCAAGTGACTGTCAGTACTTTGGTTCTACTTTCAGGTGACACTGATACCGATATAATTAGAGCTAGAAGAGAGACATTGGTTATCAGAAGCTATCCTTATCTCAGAGAAGGGCTGCAGAAGGCTTTCCTTTGATGTCAGTGACCATCACCTCAAATACAAACAACATCATACTTAAATAGAAGTAATTTTAGGGTCAAGGTCTGAAAAGACTTATATTTTGGGTCATCAAAGTAAAAGTCTCTAGTAGGACTTGCTCTCTTAGGACAGTCCATCGCCATTACAAACAAGATATGCAGCTACTCCACATCATTTAACTTCTGACACTGGATAAAATAATCTTGTGGAATTAATATATGCCCGGTGGAAAAAAAACGAAAGTACTAAACACAAGAAAGTTCATTAGAGGCACTGTTAGAGTGGTTAAGGATTTAAGTATTTTTTTCCTAAAGAACAATATTCTTGTTAGGCATGCACGCACATTTTCATGCTTTGGGAATATACCCAGCACTTACATAAAATTGGCCTGATTTTACAAGGGATCTGTTGTCATTCTGCAACCTGTAAAAATCAGGTCACTTTGAGAATCTCTGTATGTTTGACAAGTTTATTGTGTGTGGGTGTGTGTGTACACCTGCATTAACATATGCATATGTAACAAAGGTATTTGCAGGACTCCCTCCTGAAACGGAGGAAAACTTTTACATTTCTAAAATGGTTTGCACATATGTGTGTGTCTGTATAGATTCAAAATCATAAAGGCTGCTAGTATCAGAGAGCACAAATATATATTATGTTTTTATGGTTTTATGGCAGACCCAAAATATACATTTAAGATATGATAATCAGATGCCTAAAACAGAAAAATATGCATCTGCAAATATACTTAGGAGGTCTTCCCATCCATTATTCTTTTCAAATAACATAAAAAACAATTGCAAAAAGAGCTTGTTCTGACATTTTGATCGGTGCTTTTTTGCCCCAAACATAATTGCTTATACTACTGCCTAGAGGGTACCTCATCCTACCAGAATCCACATGTTATTTTTAGTGCAGAACGGAACGTAGCATGTCACAAGCTTTTTAACTACCTCAAGGCACTGGCAGTATAATCAAAAAATATCTGAATCAGAGCATCTTTTTTTTGTCTTTTTCAAGATAAATATTAAGATTCTTGACTTCTTTTAGTTTTTGGGGTTTATTTTTCTCTTTTAAAAACCTGTGTAAAATGTTTTAAACATGCCTGAAGTACACACGTTTCTTTTCAGAAGGATGTGGTCGAAGTAAATGAAAAATAGCCTCTTCATTATGTGCTACGAGATGAATTATACCTTTTCTATAAGCTCCTTGCATGAGCCTGTGCTCCCTCATCTTCATTTTTAACCTGATGTCTGGAATCCTCTGATCTATATTTAAAAAGTAAGTGCTACTGGATTCCATGTGTAATAGATGCAGTTCTGCAGACTGACCACTTCCATGGATAAAGAGAACCTAATGTGACTTTGAATTTCGAGTAACTTCTCCAGTAAAAGTTGCATCCTGACACTAAATTAATTAATTTCAACTGTAAGCAATTAAGGCAATTAGCTTAGTTACACAGGTATTCTGGACTCCAGCCCCAGGAAAAAAAGAAGATGGAGAGAGATCTGCAGAAGACAATTTAGCATACCTTAAGGTATCACTCTGTCTCTGAAGAAGCCTATTCCTCTTTTACTGCTCAGAGAACTGATGTAACTCTATTGCCGAGGGCAGAATTTAGAGGGAATGAACCCAAGCCTTAAAGTTAGCTCCTACAAGGTTTGTGTCCTTGAGTTTTAGCCTGATTTGGGCTTCAACATTTAAATGAATAGCTGTAAGCCATTATAATCTAAAATCCTGTATGATATTTTATGATGGATTTGCTTTTAATTTAAGCATTTACACAACCAGCTCAATCTTCACTAGTAGATATGCCACTGTATTTTTGTAAGGACTACCCTACCATTAGCAGTTTAACTTCGAAATGAGGGGTTATTTTTTTCTATAAAGAAAAAAACAAACAACAAACATTTGAAAAGTTTCTAGAATAACTTGCCAAGTCATGCAACCAACACTATTTTACCATGCTGAGTTAGTGCCACCGTCCTACTAAGTAGCAGTATAAACACATTAACTGAGATCTGTACATTGTCTACTGCTTTCAAAGGATATATTCACATAAATGGAAATTACAGAAGCTGGCTATATGAAAGTAAAGTTCAATTTGTGCAGATAACGTATCTTCTTCAGGGCACAATCATCACAGTCACAAGGAAAAAGGAGAAAGCATAATAAGCCCTTTTCTTTCTGTTGTGCTTTAAGAGTTAACAAATTGAGGAGGGACGAACATGTGGTAACTGTAGCACCCTGAGGGGTCAGAGGGCAGCTGGTATTCCCTCCCCTTTCCTGCCACACTCTATAAAAGGACAGGAAGTTTGCATTTGGTGCTCTTTTTCTTTCTCCCTCAGGCTGTGCTGCTCCTCTGGCCGCACCTCAGGGCAGCCGGGCCTGGCTCCACGTGCTC